>SJYA01001897.1:0-100074 GCA_006410615.1 Neotragus moschatus | reverse complement strand
TTGGCTGGGGGTGGGGGGGCGGGCGGGAGCTTGATGGAGCTGACGCCGTAGCCGGAGTAGGTCGTAGATGTTGCAGTGGATGCACGAGCCCAGACCGATGTGTAAGTTGCACATCTGGCCCAGATCCACCGCGTTGCCGTGCGAGAAGAGCAGCGTGTAGTGGCTGGAGGGAGCGCAGCGCACGAACATGCAGCTTATCTGGTTGTTTCCGGCGGTGCACGAGAAGATCTCGACCGCTTCCAGCTAGCGCTGCGAGCAGTCGGTGCGCTTGCTCAGGTGCAGGCTGCACGCGCCGGGCCCCGGGCCCCCGACTTCGGACTGCTGCCCCGGCGGAGGTGGAAGAATGGAAGCGGCCGAGGCCGGAGCGGGCGCGCCGGGGCCGCGCTGCTCCGGTGCCAGCACAGTGTAGGTGGGCTCGGGCGGCAGGAAGGCCAGCTTGGCGGCGATGGGGCTCGGGCAGGGCGGGCAGCAGAAGAGCCAGCACAGCTAGCCCAGCGAGAAGCCCTTCTTTCTGGGGCCTGGCTCCGGCATCCGGGCGGCTGGAGCGCGCCGCCGCCGCCATTACAGGAGGCAGGCTGGGAGGCCCCGCTGCGGAGCAAGGGCGGGCGTGCGGGGAGGCGGGGCTGGCCCAGCGGGCGCGGCGCTGGGAGCCGGGGTAGGTCGGCGGCGGCCCAGCGGGCGGGGCGAGGCACCAAACTACAAATTGAATTGATTTGCAGGACACCTTACTGGCGCTGAGCGCCGAAGGATTGATGCTTTTTGAACTGTGGTGCTGGAGAAGACACTTGAGAGTCCTATGGACTGCAAGGACATCCAACCAGTCCATCCTAAAGGAAATCAGTCCTGAATATTCATTGGAAGGACTGATGCTGAAGCTGAAAATCCAATACTTTGGCCAGCTGATGTGAAGAACTGACTCATTTGAAAAGACCCTGATGCTGGGAAAGATTGAAGGCAGGAGGGAAAGGTGACGGGCATCACCAACTCAATGGACGTGACTTTGAGTAAGCTCCGGGAGTTGGTGATGGACAGGGAGGCCTGATGTGCTGCAGTCCATGGAGTCGCAAAGAGTCCGACACGACTAACCGACTGAACTGATTGGTTTCTAATAAGTGCGAGAACTGATTGGTGTGGGGAGAAAACCCACGTATCTGTTAGAAATAAAAACTGCTCATTGCACAACTCAGCAAAATGACTAAAACTCAGTGACCCACTTAGAATGGGTGAAATTTATGGTATGTAAATTTTATCTAGATAAAATTGTTAAAACTGGTTTCCCTGGTGCTCAGCAGCAAAGAATCTGCCTGCCAATGCAGAAGATGTGGGTTCAGTCCCTGGGTGGAGAAGATCCCCTGGAGAAGGAAATGGCAATCCACTCCAGTATTCTTGCCTGGGAAATTCCATGGACAGAGAAGCCTGGTGGGCTACAGTCGATGGGGTTGCAAAGAGTCGGACAGGACTTAGTGACTAAACAATGGCAAAGTTGTTGAAAAAGGGAAACCTGCAAAAAGAATAGACATGTAAATAAGGCGTGATGCACACTGTCCTAGGTGCACTGCTCAATGACCCAACTACCTGGATGAGCAAGAGTCTAAACCACCCCTAGAAGATACTGGAGCACCTCCACTTTTATTGGTGTCAGGGACAGAGGACCAGTTTCACTTAAACCCATCTCCAAGAATGTTTTCAGTTGGCAGGTTGGCAGCTTTTCAGGCACCTGACAAGAGACAGAAGCTGCAGATTCCAAGTGATAAAAGGACCATGTGTTTCAGATTTAGCATCTTTACTCATAAAGGGCTCACTTGCTCCACTGGTTTGTATGCTCCTGGGGTCCATTCCCTGCATAGTATGTACAGGAGGTGGCAGAAGAAGGTGCCAGGTGCTCACAGTAGCTTTTGAAATGGATCAGAACACTGAAGGCAGAACTTCTCTGGCTTAATGTTAAGCTAATGACTCATGTGATGGCTTCATAATATAGGACAGCCTGACCTTTTGTTTGGGTGGAGAATGTATAATTACCTGAATTTTTTTCCCCAGACAGCAACAATCATGTCTTGTCCCATTTAATTCCATTAGTTAAGTTTTTGGTGTACTGAGCATCTAATTATTATCCAGTCATAGAAATGTACACTCAGACCGACTTTGCTCTTTTTCTTTTCAGAAAAAGAAGTTTGGATTTTCAGAATTTTGGATTTTTCCATTAAAGAGGTGTGCCTATCTTATCAAAATCTATTCTTAAATGTTTTAGACTTTGAGGATTGGTAATTTTCTTTTTTTAAACAAATGCTAGCTTTTCCTTTAGAAATGGCTTAAACTTTTAAATCCTTAACAGCTTATTTTTATTATAAAATGATTGTTTTTTATAATGAAGTGATTGAGATACCACAAGCAAGTGCTTGAATAAATTATGACATATCAATGCTATGAAATGCCCATAGCCATTAATAAGAAATGTGAACTAACTCGGAAAGAACTACAAGATAAGCAAAAATAAATACATTGCAAAATAATCCACCTTCTCTGATTTTTCCCAAGAAGACTTTGAAAGGACCAAATAGAAGGCATTGGCAACATTTACAGAAGTGGCCATGAATTTTACCTGGGGCAGCAGGGACCGAACAGATGGCTGACCACAGGGGCACGATGCTGGGGACTTACAGACCCTACTCTCCACTGAGCACCAAGACAGCAAACCAAGGACTTTCCTGGCGATCCAGTGGTTAGAACTCCATGCAGGGGCACAAGTTCGATCCCTGGTCGGGGTAACTAACATCCTGCAAGTCAAGTGGCTCATCCAAAAAACAAACAAATAAAAAGACAGCAAACCAGATGTGATCTGTAAGTTGAAACAAGGAGGAAAGCTATGGACCAAGGAGGGAGAAATGCAAGGTAGGTGCTAACTGGCAGGTTCCCTCCTGGAACCTGAGAGGGAAAAGATTTGTATGTGAGATTTCTGTAATATAAAGAGCTCACCTTATGGCAAAACTAAGGAGCCCACCTTATGGTAAAATATTTGTGAAGATGTGTCTATTCCTTCATAACATTGAAAGACTCATAAAGAACAGCCTATGACTTGTTTTTGAAAAGATGATGACCTGACAAACTGACAATAGAACAGGTGAGCTTTCCACCCCGGAGATGTTCTCTTACAGAAAAATCCAGACCAAGGTGAAAATGTTGGAAAACATGTTGGTGTGAGGGCTTCCCTGGTGGCTCAGTCAGTAAAGAATCTGCCTGCAATGCAAGAGATGCAGGTTTGATTCCTGGGCCGGGAAGATCCCCTGAAGAAGGGCATGGTAATCCATTCCAGTATTCTTGCCTGGAGAATCCCACGGACTGAGGAGCCTGGAAGGCCACAGTCCATAGGGTTGCAAAGAGTCGGACACAACTGAAGTGACGGAGCACACACGCATGCACCTGTTGGTTTAACCTCCGTACTTACTTCTCCAAAAAATAAATCTCCCATCAATGTGATGCACTTAGAATGAATTTGAATCATAATCTAGATGTGGTGGATCACGAGGCAGATTATACATGGATGAAGTCATCTGCTTGATGAAAGATGGTTCTGTCCATTCATGGTGGATTAAAACCCTGAATATAACCGCTGAGTGAGAGCTTCCAGTCAAAATTCAAACTTCATCATACACCTTGGAGTTCACAGGTAACCCTGTGAAGACATCTTCTCTGAAAGTAATGAATCTGGGGTTGGGGAGGAATCAATGATAGCTCACCTCTTAACCAAACAAGGATCCATACCAGAATGAGAAGTCCTGTGAACACCATCAAAGTGAAAAGCCTAGAGCCAAAAGTCCCATTTCACGAGTGTCATAGCGTTCAAACAGAGCAGAAAGCTTATGAGTGTAATCACCGTGGAAAACCTTTTTCAAAAAAAAGTTGTACTCCTCATGGTATATCAGAGATTTTATACTGGAAAAAATTCCTTTGAATGTAATCGACATGGAGAAACTTTTAACTACAATTCAACCCTCAATAGACACCACCATGAATTTCATACAGAATAGAAATTCAATGAATGTTTTGAATGTGGGGAATTCTCCTTTCTTAATGTACATCAGAGCCAGTGTGGATGTTTATTATTTGCAACTGAGTCAGACTCCAGCAGAAAACAGAGGGACCTCTCAAATCAAGATGACTCAAATATTAATAGGAGGTACTTGAAAAGGTTTTACTCAAAAGTGTATATGTGAGGAAAGCACAAGGGATGGTGCAGTAACTCAAGACCCTAAACCCAAGAGGCTGCTGCTGCTGCTGCTGCTAAGTCGCTTCAGTTGTGTCCAACCTTATGCGACCCCAGGTTGGCAGCCCACCAGGCTCCACCATCCCTGGGATTCTCCAGGCAAGAACACTGGAGTGGGTTGCCATTTCCTTCTCCAATGCATGAAAGTGAAAAGTGAAAGAAGTCGCTCAGTCGGGTCCGACTCTTTGCAACCCCATGGACTGCAGCCTACCAGGCTTCTCTGTCCATGGGATTTTCCAGGCAAGAGTACTGGAGTAGGGTGCCATTGCCTTCTCCAAACCCAAGAGGCAATGAGGCTCAAGTGATTAAAAGTACAGAAATTAAAGAAAGATGATTTAGAAGGAGCTGTGGCTTTCTGGGAGGTGGGAGGCAGTCCAGAAGAATCCAAACCTCACTCATCTCTCTGTCTCTGAGCTCTCCCCAGTGGGCCAGCAGTTGAGTCCAGCAAGATGCCAGACAGCAAGGGAGCCTGTGATGTGGTCAGCCTTTCAGAACAGACAGAGAGATAAAGATGGATCTGGAGGGCAAATGGAAGATACCCAGCCCAGCGAACAGGAACCCTAGCTGACACACCTCTAAGAATCAGCTTGGGTGCCCTGTTCCCACTGTAGCCCAGAGCCTGGTAAAGAGCCTGGTCCAGAATAGGCATTTGATAGAAATTGTTGAAATTAATAAAGGACCAGCAGAACAAAGGCAGACTCTTACTCAGCAGGAGAAAACTCAGAACTCCTCTGCCTGATCATCTTTTCCAAGGCCCCTGGGGAACATAGGAAGGAGATGCTTTTTAACATACATTTCCTGTTATCAGACAATAACAGAGGAAAAGACTAGGAATTCAGCAAGAGCTGATGACCTTAAAGAAAAGAGGGAAAGGTAAAAGGAAAGCTGGGGGCACTGGACTGAAGCTTGAAGTGTAATACCTGCAACAGGAAGAATCTTTGTATTCTATTACAAGTTAATCATTAAAGGGATGTGGTCTATAAGCTTAAATTATGCATAATGGCCCATCTCTGGGAACCCTGCCTCCAAAGGAATGAGCATTAAGCTAAAATACCTTTGTTTAACTCACAGGAAACATCTTGACCAGGCCTACCTGTGAATAACTTCAGGAAGGAAGAAATTAACACAGCCCAAATGGCTACCCACTGCAGTATTCTTGCGTGGAGAGCTCCACGGACAGAGGAGCCTGGCAGGCTATAGTCCACGGCATTGCAAAGAGTTGGATACAACTGAGCAACTAACACACACACACACACACACACACACACACACACACACACAGGAGGTGACTGGAACCAGGAAATTTTCAACTTTACTCCCTCCCTTCTGAGTATAAAAGAAGCCTGAATTCTACAAGATAGTTCTTTGGGACAGGAGTCTGCCCTCTCCTCGATCTGCTGGCTTTCTGAATAAAGTTGCTGTTCCTTGCCCTAACACTCATCTCTCAATTTATTGGCTTGCTGTGCAGACAGGGAAGGGTGAGAAATGAGATGGTTGGATAGCATCACCAACTCAACAGATATGAACTTGAGATAACTCTGGGAGATAGTGGAGGACAGAGGAGCCTGGGTAGGCTGCAGTCCATGGGGTCACAAAAGAGTCAGACACAACTTAGTGACTGAACAACATGCAATGAGTGGTATGAACTTGGACTCAGTAACATATCTCAGCAAACCCTCATAATTCTGCATGATAGTTGTTACTTCTTACACTCAGTAGTTAAGAAAACAGGCTCAAAGAGCTTAGGTAAGTTTCCCAAGGCCACACAGTAACTTGGAGACAAGATTTGAATCTGGATCTATTTGCAACCTATGCCTGTGATTTTTCTACCCAGCAGGGCACAGAATAAACTCCCCCATGGGTGTCAGCTCTAAAGAATAACTTAATGGCTTAAAGGCAAAAATGCCTTCACTCTGCTGATGTATCACAAATAGTTATTAACATGCTTTCTTTTTATGACATCCTGAAGTCAGGAAAGGCTTTATTTCATCAAATATAAAAATGAAGTTTGTCAAGGAGCTAGGAAAAGCCAAACAACTTTCTTGGATTTCCTATAGTCCTGATTATTTAATCACAGCCATTTTTTATTGATTCTAAATTCCCTGAATTAGGAACAGACTATGGCCATGTTTCAAGGACATCAGGACAGCAAAAGACCGACAAAGAGGGATTAACATTTGTAGAAGCAGAATGAATTTTATCTGTGCCATAGTATTCATAGATCATTATGAAAGGATATTTATTTTACCAAACGAAAGATTTTAAAAAATAGAAATCACTTAAAGGCAAAGAAATCACAGTCTGTTATCAAAAGCTGCATTCGAAGAAAATTTTTTTTCTCTTAACCAAGAGAGAAAACCAATTCCAGTCTGTTTACAAGCTTATATTCACAGTGAAATAGTAGTTATTTGCAATAAAAATTTTCAAAGGCAGTTCAATGTCTTAGAAAACTTTTCTCAGGGTCTACATTCCACAAACTTTTTTTTTCACTTTCTGTATCCATCACTTTGTCCATTCAGAAACAGCCACCCATGAGACTTACTTCCTTTTCCCTTAATAAAGTGTAACTCCATTTCTTATACCTCTTTATTAAAAACATACATCTTACTTTCCTTAAGCAAATGTGAACTGACCTTTATGCCAGTACTCTGTAGATTGGTAAACAAAAATCACCCAAAGTTCTTATGTCATTTACATTTTCTTTCTTTAGAAATTGCTTCACACTGAGTGACTTCCTTTGCTGACAAATTTGTAACAGATATAATAAGATCATATTTAGTCTACATTAAACCTAAACATAATAAAAGTATTACTCAATGTTGATGAACCTTAAGATATGTATATTAATTAGATTAACAGACAAGCATTAATACCAGGTATTAATTTAATACTGATTATTTCCCAGTTCATGTGAACCTGAAATTCATTTAGTTTAATTTCTTTTGAATTTAGAATTGTTTGATGTGCAAGTATTTACTTTTCTTTAGGTAAATTAAATTAGAGATTGTCTACAAATTAACCTTAGCAATAGTATCCAAAGACAAAGACACACACTGAGACATACATAAATCCAGATAGACAGATATCACATAGTTTTCCACTTGAGATTTAAAATGTCCCTTTTTTGTTTGTTTGTTTTTTGGCTTGAAGTTCTACCAGTTTGCCCAAGGCTGAAGTCTCAGGCAGAGTGGGTTGTGTATCTCAAGGATATGATGAGTCAATTTCAGGCTATTTCCTAGTCAAGGAAAGAATTTAACAAGTCAGCTTTTTCTAATTGCACATGCAAAAAGAACAGGTTTTGCAATTTTAAAAGGATTTCATTTTCACCAGTTTTCTCCTGAATCTAAAGAGCATCATGGCCATCCAGTGTCAAACAATTCATCTCCCTTTTTTATATTCACAGTTCTAGAGCTAAAATATAGACCAAATAGTGCTCAAATTGGCTTTGATGACAAGGACAAACTGACTGATAAGATGTTGTCCCAGCAGAGATTGTCCCTTGCAGGAACTGAGGTCTTAGTCTGATCAGAAGACTCTGAAGGAATACGGGAACTTGCAAAAGTTGGGGAAGCTTGTTTTCCTTCCCATTTTCTATCCGTCTACCTCCAGAGATGGGGGAGTTAGAAGGAGATTCTTTAGAATGTTTAGGAGAGTTTTTTAGGCTTTTGATTATAGGAAAAAGGCCAAAGGGATGACAGAGAGGGAGAAAAAAGGAGGGTTGAGGGGATAGGGTGGCAATAGAAATACATGCATCATGAGTCCCTCAGATTTGGATTCTGACTGAGTGTCATAGGGTTTAAGCATAAGGAATGACAAAACAGATCAAGTTGAAGGATTGTGTTGTAATTTTTTGTGCAATTAAGAGTGCATTTTTCTTGGTTCCCCAATTTGTACCAACTGCAAGTTTCATTGCGAAAGACTACAAGTCTCTTCTTTTTAAGACTTTCAGGGTCAAATTTTTTCCAGTTCCTGAGAATACAGCCTAGAGGTGAGCCTGAGGGAGGTTCTCGAGATGTAGCTAAGCCCATTCTTAGGATGGAGGTACCGAGAGTTCACTGGCCACAGAAGATGTCCCAACTGTGCCAATATGCCCTCTGTGTGCAACTGAGACACTGTACATCTAATGGCACAAATGGCCAACAATCCCAACAGTGAGAGGTGCTGCCTGAGCATACGACAGAGAGGGGCACAAACTAGACTGGGCACATGCCTCGGCACAAACAGTGTGAAAATGCATCTGGTGGGTAGGGCAGGAAAGGACAGAAGAGGTTCCCAGACCAATGTGACTTGGTGTATGTGATTTCCTGAAATGTAGAAGGCACTCTTTGCAATGACTCAGAAACAACTCCTGGGCTAAATTTGGAATGAGGAAGGAAAAGTGAAAGCAGCAGGGAAGACAGGCTGAGGAATCTGCCTTGTAGTCCTACCTGGAAGGCAGTGGCCAAGGGAAGTGGGCTCAGTGTTTGCTTGAGCCAATATACGTCTGACATTGCACAGAAGTTTTCTTGCTAGTAACAGACCCTCTAATAGCCTGGCCCACTCCATAATCCCCTTATCCTGTCATGCGGGGGACCACCCTAATGGCTTTTAAGTTCCTGACAACTTCTTTGGTGGCTCAGCCGGTCAAGAATCCACCTGCAATATGGGAGAACTGGTTTTGATCCCTGGGTCAGGATGATCCTCTGGAGAAGGGCCTGGCAATCCACTCCAGTATTCTTGCCTGGAGAATCTCCATGGACAGAGGAGCCTGGTGGGCTACAGTCCATGAATGAGGTTGCAGAGAGTTAGACATGACCGAGCAACGAAGCACAGCACAATGCACGTGCAATTTTAACTGGTCTGGTCCTCAGCTTAAAGGACAAGGAGGAAAGGCACCCTCATCCACTTGGGTGCCAGTTATTGGGGTGCTATGTGATGTGGGGCCTTTGGAACATGCCAGAGAGTAACCCTGGCCAGAGTTTCTCAACTGGTTCCATAATCAGTTGCCTGTTCACAGAGAGAGTTCGAGGAAAAAGAAACAGAGAGGAAAAGAGAGAGAGGGAGAGCGGCACAGAGTCGCTGAACTGGCCACCAAATGTTGAGGCAGTTCGAGTCCCAGCTGGAAAAGAATTGCCAGACACAGAGCTTTTCAGATGGGAGTAAGTTTAGTAAGAGCAAAAAGTAGAGATGATGTAGGCACTGTGAGTGTAGCAGGCCAACCTCTTGATCAGGGAGAGTCAACAGTTTTTGTAGATTAGTAGCCACTCCAGTGTTATTACCTGGAGAATCCCAGGGACGGGGAGCCTGGATGGGGTCGCACAGAGTCGGACACGACTGAAGTGACGCAGCAGCAGCAATGTTGGTTTATGGTTGTTGAGGAAGTGGCTCACTTGTATCGTCAGGTTTCTCCACTGTAAAGTTACTCTCTTTCCTTCTTCCATTTTGTCCTCTCTGGAAGGGAGTCACAATGTGCAGCCCAGAGTTCAGGAGTGTCGAACTGGGTTTCCGCTTCTTTAGAGAGAACTGTGTATACAAATTATTTGGAAATTTCCCGTACAAAAGATATTTACATATTCTCCTCCATTTATTAATGTATTCAGTTATTTATTTACATCAATAGGGGGTCATAGATATTTATATTATTTGAGGTTATAATCTGTCTTGGTCTACTTGGGATGCTATAACAAAATATCACAGAGTGGGTTACTTAGAAATTTATTGCTCACAGTTCTGGAGGCTTGAATTCCGCTATGACTTTGGCAGCATGATGGTGTGAGGGTCTTGTTTTGGACTCAAGATTTCTTATTGTAATCTCACATGGCAGAAGGAACTAGGAAGATCTTGGGGTTCTCTTTCGCAATGGTACTAATCCCATTCATAACAGAGAATTCCTCATGAACTAGTAGTGTTCCAAATGCTCCAGTTTCTCACATGGTCACCTTGAGCATTAATATTCTGAAATGTGAATTTTGAAGGGACAAAAACATTCAGAAATATATATACATGTGTATAAGAATATATCTCTAACATTTGATATATCTGTTGCTCAAATTGTTTCAGCTTTCTGCACTGGGAGATCTTTCTGTTGGTTCCTGAGCCTCTTTGACAAACTCCTATCAATGGTTTTCGCTTTTCATTTTGTTTTCTTTTAGTTTTTCAAGTCTATATTTTCTGAAGGATACTGAATTTTTGATAGTATTTCTAAACACAAAGAAGAGAGATTAGCCTTTAATGAAAGGCCTTTAGAAGAGAAGAGCCAGGTGACTGAATTAAATCATTTTTATTTTGAAATAAAGCATTTAGTAAAGACAAATTCACTCATTTATTAAATTAAACATTAATGGCCTGACATGTGGCAGTAAGTGATCCGGCAACTGAGGATTCAGCCTCTTCATAGGACTGATAGAATTTACATCTTGTTTGAGAAAGAGACAACACATACATCAGGGTTCATCTCTCATGATGCAAGACTTTCAGTCTAGTTAAATAACATCAGTCTTGTAACACACAGTTCAGATTTCAGTTACCACAGAAAACTGAATAATTGCATAAAGTATGACTAATAATTGCATAAAGTTGCTTACTCTCCTTCAGCCCACAAATCACTGTGTAATAACAGATGCTCATCACAATCGATAAACATTCATATCAATTCTCTGAAAGTCACTGGTCACTTTGGTCACTGTGACTCTCACTCAGTTTAGGCAGAAACAGCAGGATGTGTAGTTGTGTTGTCTCCTCTCTTCCAGTGATGAACCCACATGACATTTCCAAAATGAATAATTGTAATAGGGAACTGGCATCAAGGATGAAAGGGCATTGGGAAACAATGATGGGACTGGAAATTATATTCAAGATGAAAATAAATGGATTACAGAAGAAATAGCTGACCATGGAGTGGTAACTTGATATTATTGGAAAGATTCCAGATATACAGTCAGAAGAACTTAGTGAAGGCAAACTTATAACATAAATGAGGAAAGTGATGGTGAGGAAAAGGGTGAAGTTTTCTCAAAAGACGTGACAGCAGCAAATACTTCAAATTAAAGAAAGTTTTGAAAAGATTTCACAACATTGAGAATATAAGGCATAAAATGTTGGAAACTGATCCAAAGGAGCATAATTCACCAGGTTGTAAAAAAGATACTCTTATATTGTAAATTAATCTGCCTTTTTAACATATAGCTTGTACACCAGCTTGAGGGATTTTGAGCATAATCTTGCTAGCATATGAAATGAGTGCAATTGCATGGTAATTTGAACATTCTTTGACATTGCCTTTCTTTGGGACTGAATGAAAACTGAGCTTTTCCAGGCCTGTGGCCACTGTGGAGTTTTCCAAATTTGCTGGCATATTGAGTGCAGCACTTTAACACCATCATCTTTTAGGATTTGAAATAGCTCAGCTGGAATTCCATCACCTCCTCTAGCTTTGTTCATAGTAATGCTTCCTAAGGCCCACTTGACTTCACAATCCAGGATATCTGGCTCTAGGTGAGTGACCACACCATCATGGTCATCTGGATCATTAAGAGCTTTTTTGTACAGTTTTTCTGTGTATTCTTGCCACTTCTTAATCTCTTCTGCTTCTGTTAGGTCCTTGCCATTTTTGTCCTTTCTTGTGTCTATCTTTGCGTGAAATGTTCCCTTGGTATCTCTAATTTTCTTGAAGAGATCTCTAGTCTTTCCCATTCTATTGTTTTCCTCTGTTTCTTTGCACTATTCATTTAAGAAAGCTGTTTTATCTCTCCATGCTATTCTCTGCAACTCTGCATTCAGTTGGGTATATCTTTCCCTTTCTCCTTTGCCTTTCACTTCTCTTCCTTTCTCAGTTATTTGTAAGGCCTCCTCAGGCAACCATTTTGCCTTCTTGAATTTTAAATTGCCAACATACGCCGGATTATAGAAAAACCAAGGGAATTAAAAAAAAAACAAACAAACTACACATCTACTTCTGCTTCCTTGAATATGCTAAAGCCTTTGACTGTGTGGATCACAAAAAACTGTGGAAAATTCTTAAAGAGATGGGAATATTGAACCACATTACCTGTCTCCTGAGAATCCTGTATGCAGGGCAAGAAGCAATATTTAAAACTGGACATGGAACAACGGACTGATTCAAAATTGGGAAGGCAGTATGTTAAGGTTGTGTATTGTCAGGTCAAAAAGAGTTGGACACAAATAGCAACTGAACAATAGCAACAATGTTGTAAATTATACAAGAAGAATATAAGTAGGGTGCAAGCACTTTTTATATGTTTTTACAAAGAAATATTAATAAATTACTTAAATTTTCAATGTTTCTAATTTGTCAAAGTACAAGTAGTAGTAGCTGACAGAGAGTTTATAATGTTTTGAAAACAAATTTAAAACATCATAGAATGAACATTATCTTTCCTATTGATTACTGAGCTCACTGTCCGTTTATTGAGTAATTTTTATGGTCCTTTTCTACCATGCAAAGTGAGGACTGCATACACTTTGTATGTCAGATGGTAATATGTAGGGAGCTGTATACCAGTGTTGCAGGTGGGAGGCCTTGTTCCAATGCCACAGATGCAGAAACCAGCACAAAAGTCATCTCCAGAACCGACTGACCCTCTTGCCTACCTTTACCATGACTCCCATCTCCACTCCTGATCTAAACTGGCCTTCTCCCTGACCCCACATTAGGTAAAAGTACCTATCCTAACCAATCACCTACTGCCATCCTTTCAGCAGGAATTTTATTTTTCCTGAGGCTGTTAAAGTTGACTACTAACCCGTGAAAGGCATGGCTCTCCCTTAAGCAGGCCTGCTGTTTTAACAGTTTTCTCTCTGTGGTCTGTCAGGAAGTTGGCCCCTTTGCTTCCAGTGTCCTCATTATCTCGGATCTTTTATTCTTAGTTAACTCACTCCTTTCTGAAATTCTTTTCCAACTTGTGTACAGACCATCAAGACAATAAGTACTTAGGAAACAAATTAATGAGGTTAAGAGCTCATGGAATGTCAGGGTAAGAGCGGAACTGACATTTTACACAGGATAGTGTATGAAAGGTGCCTTGGATAAAGTGACGTTTGAGCAGATGTTGGAAAGAAGAGAGAGAGGGGTGTGTGTGTGTGGGGGGGGGGCGGGAAGCAGAGGAGTGGTAGGATTTGACTGATATTCCCCAAAATTCACTGTGCCTGAAACAGGAAAGCCAGCTAGAGACCATAGCAATGGTACAGGAAGAGATGATGGTGGCTGAGACGAGGGAGTGGTGGTGGGGATGAGAATGTGGACATTATGAAAAGAGTCCAGTGGTGTGCTGGAAGAGGCTTGGACTGGCTCATGAGACTTGATATTTGCATTTTGAGGAATTTTGCAAGCAAGTTGTTAAACTGATGCTAACCTAAAATTGACCACATTGGGGGTATTTACAGAAAGAATTGGCATGTACTACCAATTAGGCTTTTCTTTTTTTTCTAAGAGTCAGTTGTTGGGTGGGATGATTTGAGAGAATAGCATTGAAACATGTATATTATCATATGTGAAACAGATCGCCAGCCCAGGTTTGATGCATGAGACAGGGTGCTCAGGGCCGGAGCACTGGGATGACCCTGAGGGATGGGATGGGAAGGGAGGTGGGAGGGGATTCAGGATGGGGAACACGTGTACACCCATGGCTGATTCATGTCAATGTATGGCAAGAAACACTACAATATTGTAAACTAATTAACCTCCAATTAAAAAAAAAGAATCAGTTGTTAAAGGTTTACTATCTCACCACTAGACTTTACTGTTTTGAAGGCAGAATTGAATATGAGTTATAAACTGTGGAAAATTCTTAATGAGATGTAAATACCAGACCATATTACCTACCTCCTGAGAAATCTGTATGCAGGTCAAGAAGCAACAGTTAGCACTGGACATGGAACAACAGACTGGCTCCAAATTGGGAAAGGAGTGCATCAAGGCTGTATATTGTCACCTTGCTTATTTAACTTATATGCAGAGAAAAATCATGTGAAATGGATGAAACACCAGCTGGAATCAAGATTGCCGAGAGAAATATCAACAACCTCAGGTATGCAGATGACACCACCCTAATGGCAGAAAGTAAAGAGGAACTAAAGAGCATCCTGCTGAAGGTGAAAGAGGAAAGTGAAAGCTCTGACTTAAAATTCAACATTCAAAAAATGAAGATCATGGCATCCAGTACATCACTGCATGGCAAATAGATGGGGATAACAATGGAAACAGTGACTTTATTTTTTTGGCCTCCAAAATCAATGTGGACAGAGACTGCAATCAGGAAATTAAAAGATTCTTGCTCCTTGGAAGAAAAGCTATAACCAACCTAGACAGCATATTAAGAAGCAGAGACATCTCTTTTCCAACAAAGATCCTACTAGTCAAACCTATGGCTTTTCCAGTAGTCATGTACCAGTGTGAGAGCTGTACTGTAAAGAAGGCTTAGTGCTGAAGAATCGATGCTTTTGAGCTGTGGTGCTGGAGAAGACTCTTGAGAGTCCCTTGGACAGTAAAGAGATCAAACCAGTCATTCCTAGAAGAAATCAACTCTAATTATTAATTGGAAGGATTGTGCTGTTGCTGAAGTTCCAAAACTTTGACTACCTAATGGGGGGAGCTGACTCATTGGAAAAGACCCTGATGCTGGAAAAGATTAAGGGCAGCAGGAGAAGGGGGTGACAGAGGATGAGTTGGCTGACATCATTAAATCAATGGACTTGAGTTTGAGCAAACTCTGGGAGACAGTGAAGGACAGGGATGCCTGGCATGCTGCAGTCCATGGGTTTGGAAAGAATCAGATATGATTGAATGATTGAACAACAACAGCATAAAAGAAAGAGAAATCTAGGATGAATTCAAAGCTTCTGGACACAGCATATTTCCCATGAGCAATTCATAAGGATTGTGAAAGATTCAAGTTGATGGAAAACTACTCTTTCCATTGCAGAAAGAGAATGAAACACTAATTTCTGAGTTTGAGAAATAGGCTATCTAGACAAATGGGGAAGGAGAAAATTTTTTCTTAAAACCAAGATGGCACTTGGTTTCAAACTAAAGAGGCACTTCAATGGTGGGGAGTTAAGTGAAGGCAAGAATCCAGAAGACTGAATAACTTCTCCACAGATTATCAGTGTATAGTCCATGGCCAAGTCCAAGGTGATGGATGGTCTGTATTAGTTGGACTTAATCCTGATCTGTATTAGTTGGACTCAAGGAGATCTAACCAGTCCATCCTAAAGGAAATCAGTCCTGGGTGTTCATTGGTAGGTCTGATGTTGAAGCTGAAACTCCAGTACTTTAGCCACCTGATGCGAAGAGCTGACTCATTTGAAAAGACCCTGATGCTGGGAAAGATTGAGGGCAAGAGGAGAAGGGGATGACAGAGGATGAGATGGTTGGATGGCATCACCGACTCGATGGACATGGGTTTGGGTGGACTCCGGGAGTTGGTGATGGACAGGGAGGCTTGGTGTGCTGTGGTTCCTGGGGTCGCAAAGAGTCATGACTGAGCAACTGAACTGAACTGAATTCTCACGTCTAAGGGAGATGTTGTGAGTCAGTCTCCAGAGCTACTTCCCATGATCTCTGCTCAGGATCACATATGAAGATTCAGCTCTGGGGGTTTCATGAACATGTGGGCAGGCAGATCTCCATGGACAGAAGACTTTTGGAGCAGAGCTGTGGAAGCTCTCAGCTGGGTCCTTCTTGTGGGCTGGGCCCTCACTGAGGGGAGGAGACAGCAGAGGCTGATGGTGGCCCCTGGCAGGGAGGAAGGAGGGAGCTGTGGGAAACATTTTCATACTTAATTATCTGCTCATCATTCAGGAAAAGTTCTCTGCATGCCTCCCACATGCCCAGGTATTCTCCTCCTGGGATGCCAGTCCTGAAAGGATGGATAGCCCCTGAGTTAGGACTCTGACCCCTCAGCCTCCTCCCCAGGTCCTCATGCTCCCTCCCCAGGCCTTCTACTCTGCCACACAGAGGTCAGAGTTGGAGCAGCCATCAGAGGAGCTTATCTGGGACTAATCAATATTACCTTAAGTGTGGATACCTGTTGCCCCAGGGAGCCCCTGAGTTCGGTGATCTAGAAATGGTCTCCAAGAAGCCGCCCACTCAGCTGCTCCTCATTCAGCACACTCTGCCTACCTCCTCCACAGAAACACCAGGAGAAACCCTTTGAAATCCCTGATGCAGTCCACCCCCTCCAGGACCTCACCATCTCCTGGGAGCTGGGCACCTCTTACAGGGAAACATGATACTCCTGAGGGTACCGAGGGAGGTGTGCCTCCTTCTCTTAACTCCATGTGAGCCCTGGCCCTGTGTGGCCTGTGGGTGGCCCCCCTAATGACCATGTGTTTTCTAGATTTTGTCCTGCCCTCCCTCATCCATAACTTACAGTCAGGCTCGATATTTCCTGTGGACGAAGGCGACTGAGACACTGAGCAGCAGCAGCACCTTGGGGACTAGGAGGACAGCTGCCCAAAGAGAAGACAGCTCTGGACCTGGAAATCAGGGGACAAGAGGGGTGATCAGATGTGCTACACAGGAGCCATTCCCAGGGGCCTCCACTTACTCCATCTGAGGCTGCTTAGGCCCATCAACATGCTATGGCTTTGATCTGCAACCTGAGCTAAGGCTCAAGGCAGAAATTAGGGTACAGAATCTCCTCATTTTCCCTCTTTCTTTTCTCAGGCTGCAATGGTCCTATTATTTGAAGAGAAAATGCCAAGATTGAAAATAACTGTGAGACAAGAAAAATTCAGCAAATCCTCGTGCACAATCTCTCATTAGGATGTAACTCCATCCTTGGCGAGTCATCAGGAAAATGCAGGAGAAACAGGCAAGGCAGCTAGAACAGGTGCCTAGAGTTATTTGGAATTATCATCATCAATATTAAATATATCTAAACTTTGAAAATATTGGGAACATTTCCTAAGAGCACAGACTGTAGGTAAGGGATTCAAGGTAAGCCTGATTTTAAAGGATTGGCACAAAATCCCCAGGTTCTGTGCATATGATACCTTACATGTCAAGAAGGATTAGCAGTAGTGACTTATTACGGATCTTGAGATGGGCACACTAAATTAGATTTTCCAAGAGGAGCCAATGTAGTTATGAAGATTCTTATAAGTAAAAGATGGAGGCAGGTCATTTGGAGAAGCAGATGTGATCAGAAGCAGAGGTCAGAGTAATGTGGGACCCTTTACCAAGGAGTGTGGGCACCCTTGGAAGCTGGGAAAGGGAAGGAAATGGATTCTCCTCTAGAATCTTCAGAAGGAACACAGCCTAGTCACCCATTATAATGTCTGACCTCTACAACTATATGATAATATATTTATCTTGTATTAAATCACTAAGCATATTAATTACTCACAGTGACTATAGGAACATAATTTAAGGAAGACAGATTTGACTCTATGGACAGGCATGATTTAAAATGCATACCCTCTGTGTAGAAAAGGCAGAAAGAAAAGAAGTGCTATTTGGCAATTGAGTGGTAAAGAGAAAAAGAAAAAGGTAGGGAGAAGGGATTTCAGATACTGGTTCCTGAAAAATAAAAGAGAACCAAAGAATTAGAAGACTCAGAACCTTTTTCCCTTTATCAAACCAACCAGCCAACCAGCCAAAAACTCCATTACTGTATTGGTTTGTTCTATACTGTGGGAAGAGAAGTCCATTAGGATAGGAATTTGTTGTAAAACACCTCAGTACCATAAAAACAAACAATAAGATGTCCATCCTCCCACCAGACTGACTGGACCTGGCACTGCAGTGGTTGGAGTCCTCAGATGCCCAGGGTAGGTTTTGGGTCTCAGTAGGAAAGTGAGCGACTTCACTTTCACTTTTCACTTTCATGCATTGGAGAAGGAAATGGCAACCCACTCCAGTGTTCTTGTCTGGAGACTCCCAGAGGCGGGGGAGCCTGGTGGGCTGCCATTTCTGGGGTCGCATGGAGTTGAACACGACTGAATGACTTAGCAGCAGCAGCAGACAAAATGCCACGGGCTTTTCTCTCCTATGCTCCCTGTTAAGCACAAATTGAACCCTGGAAAGAGCACAAGAGACAAGCATAGGAGAACTCTGAGGTGGGAGAGGAGGCAGACTGTCTAAGGATCTGAGATCTGGAGGAAGAACACAGTAGTCAGCCACCCAGGTTCACTCTGCTAACTCTGCAGTACAAGAGGAGACTCAGGTGTGGCACTAGAAAAAAGAAAAAGTCTAAACCAGTTACCTAAATTCATGCCTCAAGAAATGAGAAAAGGAGGCGCAAAATACACCCAAGGCAAGTAGAAAGAAGGAAATAATAAAGAAAAACCAATGAAATTGGAAACAGAGAAGCAAGAGATAAAAATCACTGAAAAAAAGAGGGTGTTCTTTTTAAAAGACCAATAACATTGAAAATTTTGCAGTACAACTGACAAATAAAAAAGGAGGAATGACGCATTTCCAGTATTAGGATGAAACCAAGGATGTCACTACAGATGCTGCAGACAAAAGGATAATAAATGCCATGAACAACTGTACAGAAAGACATTTGACAACTCAGAGATGGAACTAATACCTCAAAAAAAAAAAAAAAACTACCTCAGCTCATTCAATATGAAATGAATAATCTGAATACTCTTAAATATTTTATTCAAATTAATTTTCAAAAGATTCTCAAGGCCAGATGGTTTCATGGGAAAATTTTGCCAAGAACTTACAAATAAAAACAATTTTGGTGCACAGAAAACAATAATAGTATTTTGGAAAATTTGAATTTATGCTCCATTTGAAATGGTGTTAGTCAATTAGAATTGATGATATTAAGTGTGCACTTGTATGATTTTTATAGAAAGTCAATATACTTAACCAGATAACCACACTATTGTGGACACTACTGACTGGTTGTGCACACAGGACTAAGTTAAAGTGGACGTTGTTATGAAACTGTTCTATATCTATTGTTCAAGGGAAGTTGTTTATTCTCCCCTACCTCTCTTTATCCTTCCAGCAGACAGGGACATCGACACTCGGTGACCCAGTATTGACCCAGCAGATGAGGACAACACCATAGAGTATGTTGGAAGAAATGTGGGACTTTGATAGGTCTTCTGGAGTAACGATTCCTGGAACCGGACTTGACCCTCTCTTGATGTTACGTGAGAGCCTATAAGATGTTTTAATCATAGAAAGGAGGACTGTCCTTGGGACAAGCCCCAGCTGAGGGGGGATCTTGTCTCTAATTAGCACATATTTATTATATAGACTGTTGATCCCTGTCCTCAGAGACTCAGATTCACCTTGATTATCTTAGCCCAGTCATCTGGACTAGAAGTGACATATTTTCAACCACATCACCCCCTCTCTACTTCTCCATGAGTCCATTCTGTAAAATCCAAACGCTTTGGGTGGCTAAAGCAGGAAGTGAACTGAGAGCTACCTTTAGTAAACGTGCAGTGAGTGACCATGATCACTGCTGGCCCACTGTCAGAAATCAAAAGACAAAGGAGCCCTGAGCAGTGACCACTCGCGGCCAACTGTGTGCCAAAACCAGGCTCAAACTTCGTGTCCTCAGGGCTCCTCTTCCAGAACTTCACAGAGTAGCAGATGCTGACGCCTACTGGGATGACGTTCGGGATGTGCATGGAAAGTCTAGGCTGGAGACAGACTAGGCAGGGGTTAGAAAGAACAAGGAGGAGGGAGGTGGGCCAATGTGGAATGGTGAACATAATTACTAATAGCTGAAGAAAGTGAGAAGCAGGACAGTATGAATGAGATGGTCTCCTTCCGTATCTTATTTCCTTCTTTAATTATATTTATGTCAAAAATCATATAAACAATGTACCAACCCGTTTTAAATTGTGACTGTTGGAGTATGAAATTTGGGGGAGAGGCGCTCACTTCAAAGTTCTACTTTTTATTTATAGACTTTTACACTCTTCTATAATAAACTTGAATTACTATTCTTAATAATTAAAACAGATAAAATTTGAAAAGCCCTGTGAGATGTAGTGGAAGCCTCACCCGGAAGTTGATGGGTGTCCTGGTCCTTCTGGGGAGCAGAGACCTCCAGGGTATGGTTTTTGGAGACCACCGGCTGCCCGTCATGCTCCACCTGGCAAGTGAGCACAACAGCCTTCCTGTGGGCAGAGGAGCTCACCAGGAGCCAGCTGGTCTGGTTAAAGGTCCCGTCCTTGTTCTTTACGAGGATTGAGGCCGCTTCTGTTCGGGACACGTTTCCGTTCTCCAGCCAAGTCAGCTGTAGAGGCTGGGGGTAGAACTTGTTCACCTGACAGGTGACGTTCACCTGGCTCCCAGCTGAGGGGTATCCGGTAATCTCCAGGGTGGGTGGAACTGAAATAGCATAGGAAGAAGCTTGGACCTTATAACACAGATAACCATGGGAGAGGGGCTGGAGAACAGCTCACAGCACAGGAAGGGCGTCACCCAGGACAGAGCCAGGCATGCAGTAGGTGCTCAAACACTGAGGGTCTGTTTGCATATGAATGAAGCCACTGAACACAGTGAAAGTACACTGCTCAAGGACAGGGACCTCCTATTAGGGTTATAAAGTGTAAAATCAACAAGCTCAGCCTCTGGCATGCAGCTGGAATATAAGGCTGCAGCAAACTAAATGAAATCACCAAGCACATAAGGTCCTGGGCTTAGCATAGGTGCGAAGTAATTGGAGATACTCAGATGGTAAAGCGTCTGGTTGCAATGCGGGAGACCTGGGTTCGATCCCTGGGTCAGGAAGATCCCCTGGAGAAGGAACTGGCAACCCACTCCAGTACTCTTGCCTGGAAAATTCCATGGATGGAGGAGCCTGGTAGGCTACAGTCCATGGGGTTGCAAAGAATCAGACACGACTGAGCAACTTTGCTTTCACTTTCATTAATAAAGAAAACTACTTATCACAGTGCTTGGCACGTGGCAGTTGTACATCTGGCACTTTCATTAAAATAGAGTGACCAACTCTTCTAGGAGCCCTTTCTAGAAGGGCTAGACTGGACAGGACTGTCAGGAAGTAGATTTCAGGCAATTCCAGGCCTGAAGCAAAAGGCAGGGAGGAGGAGCAGACTGGGGGGAGGAGGAGCAGACTGGGGGCAGGAGGAGCAGGCTGGGGTCTTGGGGGGCAGGTGTGGGCTAGGGCTGACATAACGGACATCTACCTCGGATGGTCTCGGACAAGTTGGCAGTCCCACGGAGAGGAGGGCCCCCCTGCAGGGTGACGTGGGCCACCTCGCAGATGACCTGGGAGTGAACATCTCCCCTGGCCAGCAGCACTTTAGCTGTGCTGGTGATGCTGTAGGAAACGTTGTCGTCCTCTGGGTCCACGCTGGTCTGGGAGGCTGAGAGCTCATTGCCATTTTTGAACCATTTCAGGGAGATGTTTCTGGGGGAGAAGCCGTGGGATGTGCAGGTGAAGCTCACTGTCTGCTCAGGTGTAGCCCTCACTTTAGGGCCGGATACTATGGGCGGAGAGGGCTTGGCTACAAAAGAAACATTTATAAAAGAAGAACATGATTGTGATTATCATCATTACAAAAACCTCGTGACAATGTTAAGAAATTGCAAATATATTATTTTTAAATTCTTTGTTGCAGTGAAGGTTAAATGCACTGGAAGCATTTTTTTCAGGGAGAAAAATGTCAGGTGCTTCACAAAACTAAGAAAACACAGACCTCTGTTTAACCCAGAATGTATTTATATGCAGAACTGTCCTCTCAGGAATTACGAATTTCCTTCACAGTTGTCTTTCTTTCCATGAATATTCCAATAGGACCAATGTATAAATCCCTGAATTTCAAAGGAATGGTGCAAAAAGGTGTTTTTTCTGAGTCTGGATTTTTCTCTTGGGTTAGTACTGGATTGAAAAGAAAGATAACTGAGTGCTGAGAAACCAGTGGTGGTTAATTTCTTATATATGTGTGTGTGTGTTAGTTGCTCAGTTGTTTCTGATTCTTTATGACCCCATGGACTGTAGCCTGCCTGGCTCCTCTGTCCATGTAATTCTCCAGGCAAGAATACTGGAGTAGGTAGCCATTTCCTTTGCAGGCGATTTTCCTGACCAAGGGATTGAAGCCTGGTCTCCTGCATTGCAGGCAAATTCTTTACTGTCTGAGCAACCAGGGAAGCCTGGTTAATTTTTAAACTGATACTAAATCTGTAGATACACAAATCAGCAAATCGAATGTGAGAGTGGTTTCTCTCTGTTGATTGGTTCTGTAGGGTGTCTCTAATCGTTCATTATATGCAACATCCCCTTATAAGTTGTCAGACAGCAAATGTAACAAACATTTTCATTTCTAAACATTTAACTCGCTTCCTAAAACTCAAACATTTGAGGACATAGTTAGGAGTTACCTTAATATGTCAAATCCAACAAACACCACATCATGGATTCCCCTTAAAGTACTGTGATTAGATACCACTTGTCCAGAGTTGTTCAGAGCTTAAAGATGGGCTGAACTCTTGACCACCCTCAGCTCTCTAATCTTCCCACCAGCCCTGATGAGGGGCCTGAGAGTGGCCCTATACATGAGATGAGGCTCAGGAAGGATGCAGCTGGCCTAGAGCACCCAGCAGGTAAGGTCAGAGCTCACCTCACTGTACAGAGGACATACTGATTTTAGTGTCACTGTTTTTTATCCTGGAGCCTCACTGTTTCTGGACAAAGTGGGTACAAGCACCCTCTGTAAGATGAGTGAGGATGTATATAATACATAGAGCTTGGCATACAGTAGGTGCTTAATTAGTAACACCTGTGATTGTTATCCTACGATCTGATAGTTCTAGTTCTGAAACTACATTTTTAGGCAAAAGAAAGCAAAGCAAAAGCACAATAGAAGCACCAAGGAGAGTCTCAAGTCTTGCTCCATACAGCTGCCTTGCAAACATCAACATGAAAAGAAAGAGTAGGGACACCAAATTATGAGTCTGACCCCTTTAAAAAACATCATCCTCTCAAGAGGTAAGTTTGGGAAATAGGCTTTCAAAATACACAAGAGACCACAGGTGCTTTTCCTGCAGATCAGCTCATTACAGAATCAGCAAGCAAGTTGAAAGGAAGGAGGAAAGATTTCATCAGATCCTCTCTGGTGTTTGAAGCAGGAGGGCTCCTGGCTGAGCAGAGAGTGTTTGTAGGGATTCCAGCACCTGTTTAGATTCCTGTGTTTAAAGTTGGGAAGGTTTCCCCAGGGCTGAAGCTCAGGTCTGCACAGGGTGGTCTGAGTAGGGAAGAATACTCTCTCAGATCAGGAGAGCTCGGTTGGAGGTGGGATTTGTTCCTGCCACTCCACTTGGGCTGATTTTCTTGGGCCTCCTAAGATCTGTCAACATCACAGCCTATTCTGGAGCACCCACCCATGGGATTCTTTCAATCCAGGCACCAGAAGTGTCCATGTCTATCAGGGAAATACTGCAGCTCTCCCTCTGTGACCCCAGAAAACACGTAGCTCTGGGCTCCTGTGCCCTGACTAGGCACCAGCATCCTCTGCAGGAATTAAGACATTCAGCTGCTCAGGCCATGTCTGTGCACTCAAATCAGAATTTCTAGGATGGAGCCAAGGTCTGGGGAACTTTTCACCATCTCCCAGGTGATGCCATGAGTGGTTGAAGTTGAAAGGCACCTAGTTCCACACCAACCTTGGAGGGAAAGTGGCTCATAGAACATCCTCTGGTTTTGGCATGTCAGAGCTCATGTTGGTGGAAGAAATGCCAGGCTCTGCTCTAATCACTTGACATGTGTCCCTCATTCAATCCCTGCAGCTACTCTGTTAGGATGGGGCTGTCACTGAGGGGCAAGGACACTGACGCAGTGTGGTGAAGGACTCATCAGAGGTCCCAGAGCTGGGACGGGGCAGAGCTGGGATGGGGGCCCAGGCAGGGGTATGGCCCAGGCTCTCAACCATAGTGCCCTGAGCCCAGGGCTTTCTAGACCCTCTCCAGTCATCACAGATTCTTGAAAGGTAATGTGATTACAACTATTTCACAGATAGGGAAACTGAGACTTTCCCAGGATCCCACTTCCTCCTGGGATGGACAGCACCATCGTCCTCTGGGGGGTGGTGCGCTCACCAGGTCATTGTGCCCTCAGGACACCCTGCAAAGGTTGTGTGATTATCCTCTTTCTACAGGTGAGGAATGGGGACAAGCACAGGGAACTGGGTCTCAGCTTTGAAATAACACCTAAATTAGGAGAACCTACTCTGTGCTGGTGATTTAGACAGAGCACCTCAAATACTTCCAATTCTCTTGAATGGAGACCATGAGGACCACTATTCTACGAAGAGAAAACTGACGCGGAGAGAAATGAAGAGACTGTCTCCTCTCACTCCGCACCGTGTCCCAGTATTTCCTGTCACCTCCATGTTTCACCTGTGGCTCTGCTGGTTAAAGAATCCACCTGCAATGCGGGAGACCTGGGTTCGATCCCTGGGTTGAAAAGATCACCTGGAGAGGGGAAAGGCTACCCACTCCAGCATTCTGGCCTGGAGAATTCCATGGACTGTGTAGTCCATAGGGTTGCAACAGTTGGACACAACTGAGCGACTTTCACTTTCACTTTCCATGAGAGTGAACCAGAATCACGCTTCAAGTTCACTAGCAGAGCAAGGGCCCATCTTCAGGAGCCCCCAGACTGACCACCACCCTCCCCTTTACAGATTCTTGACTTTGAAAGACTATAGGGAGGAGAAGCCTCTAAGGGCCCAGGCCTGGGGACCCTGAAGCCACAAAGGAAGACATGGACTCCTGACACCTAAGTCTAGACTAGGAACTCTTGCTCACACGGGGCCCCACTCCCTCTAGAAACACCACCCTCTCCTCATCCTCAGTCTGCAGAACCAGGAATGGGCGTGCCCAGTGCTGCTGGGGTCGCAGTGGCCCCTCTGGACTCTGTCCACACCACCCTTCCCAGACCTGCTCCACAGGAGCAGGGGCAACATCACAACAATGGGGAGAAAACCTCCTGATGCTTTAAGAGTGTTGATCCCTGTCGCTGAGGAACATTTCAACACATCACACAACACTGAATGATCTGTCTCATCTGGGTTGTAAAACTGGACTTGCCTCTCTTACAGGACTTTCTGAAGTGTTTATTTCTAAAGGAGAGGACAAAGCAAGATTTTAAGAGGATGGGGTTGGAGCTTTCTCCATACTTTGACAAGCACAGTGGAGTGTGCAGAGAGCAGGGCTATGACACTGTGAGTGTTTAGGGTTCAATCTCGGCTCCTCTAGCTATTCACAAATTAAGTCCCCTCTCTGAACCTTAGGGTCCTCATCTGTAAAATGGAAAACAGACAACCTTTCCTTCTGAACACTGTTTATAATGAGTAAATGCCTAAGGAGGAGTCACCATCTGACAGGCTGCTCCTCCCCTCCCCTCCCTCCTTTCTTATCCAGGGAATCATCTGGGCCGGAAGCCTGCGGAAGAGGATGAGCAGCCCTGGGAGCCAGCAGATCTGAGAGGTGGGGGAGCCACTTACTAGCTGTATTGAGACTGAGCAGGGGACCCGCCATCTGGGAAGTTTAGTAATATCTGCAAAATCAGGATTAAGCCACCTGCCCTGCCGATGTCTGGAGGTTTGGGGAGATTTATTTGCTACCATGACTAGAAGGGAAATTTGGCAATACTGTCACACAAATTAAAATCTGCATACTGTCTAAACTAGCAATGCCATTTCCAGTGGATATTTCTCCTCTGAGGTTAGGAACAACTTAATGTCCATCAACAAGAGACTATAAGATGAATGATGGTGTTGCCATATGCTGGGTGTTAAGTAGCTGTTGAAAAACAGGGCAGCTCTAGGTGCTGATACGGAATGAGAGTTTGGGGATCATGCGGGTGAAAGTACGGAGAGTTTTCCAGTCACCTCAGGCTCAGGGTCTGAATGTGAGGGGCCTTCTGAACCTTGGGGAAAGCAATGAAAAGAGCCTGTTTCATGGTTAACTCAAGGAACTTTTATTCTGCAACTTGTGTGTGCAAGTCTCTTTCATGAAAGGAGTTCCAGTGTTTGTACAGGAAAGAGACTGGCTTGGAATCAATTTGGGTTCTTAATGGATCCTCTCATTGTCTATGTGACTGTGGTTTGGACCGCTGTCATCTCCTGGCCTCAGCCACCATCTGTACATGGGGATTTGGGAGGATGGTGTCTAGAGACCCATCCTGTTCTGAGAGTCCAGGATTCAGGGTCTTTGTCAGAAAAAATCTAAATAAACATCTTTTCTGCCTCAACAGGGCTGCTCCAGCTCCTGAGTCACCCACGTGGAGAATTGGTTCCCTGAGGAGGGACATTCCAAGATGCTGGAAGACTTCAGTGATTATGTGAGTCAATGCGTGAATGACTGAAGAATTTTTTCAACAGATCCTCTGGAAACACCCAACCTCTCAGCATAATCTCCAATCAGGGCCATCAGAATAAACACTGAAACTGTGTCTCTTAGAATCTCTTGCCAGTGCGATAGTCTGAATAGAAAATAAAGAAACACATCTCCCATCCCTGCCCTGGATGGCTTTCTCTTCTTCGGGAGGAAGCGGACATAAGCTTCATGGGAGAGGAGCCCTTGCCTGCTTTGTTCACTGCTGCTTCCACAGCATCCAGGGCAGGGCCTGGCACACAGAAGGTGCTCAATAAGTGCTGAATAAAGAGAAGACTCAGCCACACGGAGGGTGCACTCTCCAGAGGTAAGAAGTAAAGCCTGGCCTGTCAAGGAGCAAGTCACTCAGACTTCCATTTCCCTTATCCCTAGAATCAAAGGACTGAATGTGATGGAAAAGTCAAGGACTGTGGAACCAGGTGGATGGGGGATCCAGACTTTTCCCACATTTACCAGCTGTGGGGCCTTGAGCAAATAGCACAGCCGTCATGGCCTCAAATACTCTGATTTGTAGAAGAGAGTAAAATCAGATCATGTCCAGATCAATTTTATACTGGATTCCTCTTTTTGCTCAAAGAGTGAAGGGCATTCTTGTTGACTTGTCAGAGACCAGGGGATGAAGGATACCCAGGCCATACTCACCGCTCACAGTAAGATGAGTGCCTGGTCCAGACTTAAACTCCACGTCGCCCTGTTCTCCTTTCTGGAACCTCACACAGTAGTAGACACCAGTGTCTGCTGGGGTGATGTTACTGATGCGGATGGAAAAGTCCATGTTGTTTCTCTTTGTGGCATCTGAAACATTTGTTACTCTGGGGAAGGGGGCTTCTTTTTGACTGTAGATTAACTCCCGACCTGGCCCAGTTCCCCTGAACCACTTGATGGGCCCCACGGGGCTCAGGGAGGTCACGGTGCAGCGCAGAGTGGCCGTCTCTCCTGCTGCAACAGACACTGACCTCTCAGGCTGAACCACCTGCAGCTCCCCGTTACCTGCCGCTCCTGGAGGAAAACACAAAGCAGTTATTTATTCGTCCTCATGTGATCCTGTAGGTTTTCTCAAATGTTTATCAACAATCAACAACAGCTTTCATTGTCTGAATGCACCATGAATGGGCCTTAAACTCAGCACCCTGCATGTATATTGCATGTAGCTTGCACACCGAGCCTGTAATGTAAGACACTAATACAAGAGAGGAACTGAGTCACGGAGGCCAGTGATGTGGCAGAGACTGGGACTGAGAACTTGAGCCCTCTCTGGAAGTGTCGTGATCGACCCAGTATTCCTGGGTGTTCACTGTGTGTCCTCAGGGAGTGCTGCATCCTGTCCTTTGCATTAGGTGGGACCACGTGACCTCTTAGACCACCAAGTTGTGAGGAGAAGTGATGCGTGTATTTTGTATGTTATTCATTAAACTGCAAGTACCTTTATGGGCCAGCTTCTGTGCTCCCCAGCGATCCACATACTCATGATAGAATAGCTCCAGTAACCTGGATACTTGAGTAACAGTGATGTTGAGAGCTCCCAACATACAATGAACTCTTAGTTTATGAAGAAAGTAAAACTTTGTTTCAACTGCCTGGGATTTGTTCCGATGACACAGTTATGTTACATTAGTTACCTAAGGCAGATGTAATAAATTATAGAAAAATTAGTGACTAAAAATGACAGTTTTATTATCTTATGATTCTGGATATGAAGGGACCAAAAACAGAATTACTGGACTAAAATCAAGGAGTCAGTTGGGCTACATTTCATCTAGAGGCTCTGATCATTGCCTCTCCAAATTTTTGAGGCTATCTACGTTCTTTTTCTCAAGATTCTTATCTTCTTATGACTCCAGTTGGGCTTCCATTGTCACTCGTCCTCTAACTTTGGCTTTCCTGCCTCCTTATAAGATTATATTAGGCTTACGTTGATAATTAAGAATATTCTTCCCATAGCAAGATTCTTAATCACTTTTACAAAATTTTTTTGCCATGTAAGTAAAACATTCACTGGTGAGTATTAGGACATAGATCTCTTTGGTGGTCTATGTTTTGTTTACTTGATTTATAACTTGCTTTAAGTGTATCAATTTGCAATGCTGTGTTAATTTTGCAGTACAGAAAGTGACTCAGTTATACATTTTTAATATATGCTCTTCTGTTATTTTTATCACATGATACTGAATATACTTCTCTGTACTGTACAGCAGGATCTTGTTTTTTATCCTTTCCGTATATAATAGCTTACCTAACCCCTACCCCATCTACCTTGACAACTCAAAGTCCATTCTCTATGTCCATGAATCTGTTTCTGTTTCATACGTAGGTACACCTGTCTCTCCATCTCTCTTTGGCCACAACCTGCAGCTTGTGGGCTGCATTTTTCTAGAAACTTCCGTTTCTTTTAGGTTGTTGAATTTGTTCAAATTTAACTGTTCATAGATTTCTTTTTCTTATACTTGTGTAATACTGGTCTCATATCTCTTTCACTTCTTAATTTTTAAATTTGAGTTCTCTCGTGTTTTCTTCAGCATTTTCATTATCTCCTTTTTGAAATTATTGTCTATTAGACTAAAGAGGTCTATTTCATTTTCTTTCTCAGGTGAATTTTCTTGGTCTTTTAACTGGGCATGGTTCCTCTGCTTCTTCGTTTTACTTATATTTCTCTTATTCTGGAAGGAGAAACAGTTATCTCCTGTGGTCTTGGAGGGCTGTTTATACATGGGAGCATCCACATGTACACTGTGTGGGTTTAATATTTCTGGTGCAAGGGCTGTTTTCAGCACATATACCTGTCACCTCTTTCCTCAGCATGAGCTGGCCATTATTCCCTTATGGGGGTGTGCCCATGTGGTGTCTGATACCCAGTTTGGAGTCCCTGGTGGCAGTGGGAGCACTCAGTGGGAGTAGAAGCAGCTCATGACTCCACCTGGAGTGCAGGATGACAGGGGCAAAGGAACTGCTCCAAAGTGGGGCTGAGCTTCAGACCCTGCCCCTGTCCTCACCAGCAGACAAACAGGCTGGGAAGTGTAGGGCAGTTGCCCTGACCATCTGTGCGCATCTCCCAGTGTTCTAGCTGCGGCAAACTGGCTGCTACACTCTCCTTCAAGGCTCTGAGGGTCCCCATATCCCAGCGGATCTCCTTGCCACTGGGGGTACTTCCCAGGTTACAGGAAACTTTCCTCTTTCACAGCTCCCTCCCAAGTGTACAGGTCCCATCCTGATTCCTTCCTTTCTTTTTTCTTCTTTTTTTGTCTTACTCAGATAGAAAGAGATTTTATTGCCCTTTCAGATGTCTGAGATCCTCTGCCAGCATTCAGCAGACATTCTGTGAGAATCATTCCACATGTAGATGTGTTTTGGGATGTATTTGTGGGAGGAGGGGAGCCTCACATCCTAGCACTCAGCAATTTTGATGTTCCTCCTGTGTCAGGGGGCTATTTTGTGTCTACAATTACATAAACCAGTTGCCATAGCAAAAAAATCTACATATGTGTCATTGTCACACACGAAGAATGACAAGGCAACTTACTGAAATGGAAAGAAATGCTCTTCAAACTGTTTGTAAAATTAAACTAGATCAATGACAAAAGAGGAAATAAAATAGTCATAGGTACACAGAAATCAAACACCATGCTCTTCAAAAATCAACATGTCAAGGAAGAAATCACAAGGGAAATTAAAAAACACCTGGAGACAAATGAAAACATAAACACATACCATGAATATATGTGAGGTGCGTAGAAAGCAGCCCTAATGGGAAGTGTATGGCTGAAAATGCAGACGTTGAAGAACTTTACACTGCAAGAAACTAGAGAAAGAAGAGTAAAGTAAACCCCAAACCGAAAGTTTGCAAATGAAAGGAAATAGCTGAGATTATTGAAGAGAAAAGTAAAATGTGAATAGTACAGCAGAGAAAATCAACAAAGCCAAGAGGGGTTCTTCAAAAAGATCAGCAGAATTAAGCAAATTTAGCTAGATCGCCTAAGGGAAAAAGTCAGAGCATGGCAACCCAAATAATTAAAATCAGAAATAAAAAACATACTAATAATGTCAAAGAAATAAAAAGGATTTTAAAACAGTTCTATGAATGATTAAACACTAAAAAAGTTGGATGACATAGATAAATTGGACAAATTCTTGTAAGGACACAATACTGAAGCTGAATTATGAAGAAATAAAAAACTAGAGTAGACCTGTAACTAGCAATCAGATTCAATTAATAATAAAAAAACCTCTCAACAAAGAAAGGTCCCAAATTACATGTCTTCACGTCTGCTAAGTCACTTCAGTCGTGTCCGACTCTGTGCGACCCCACAGACGGCAGGCCACCTGGCTCCGCTGTCCCTGGAATTCTCCAGGCAAGAACACAGGAGTGGGCTGCCATTTCCTCCTCCAATGAATGAAAGTGAAAAGTGAAAGTGAAGTCGCTCAGTTGTGTCTGACTCTTCGCGACCCCATGGACTGCAGCCTACCAGGCTCCTCCATCCATGGGATTTTCCAGGCAAGAGTACTGGAGTGGGGTGCCAGTGCCTTCTCTGTGTCTTCACTAGTGAATGCTTCCAAATTTTAAAAGAAAACTAACAGTATTCCTCTTTAAACTCTTCAAAAAGTCTTAAGAGGTGGGAGGACTTCTCAACTTTTTCAGAGTTCTACTGGCATTATCCAGATATCACAGTGACATAAAGGCATAACAAGAAAATACAGACCAATATCTCTCTTTTTCAAACTATTTTCTCATTTAGACTGCTACATAATATTGAGCAGACTTTCATGTGCTATACAGTAGTTCTTCGTTAGTTATCCATTTTAGACACAACAGTCTGTATACGTCAGTCCCAAGCTCCCTATGTATCCCTCTCCCTAACCCTTCTGCCCTCGTAACCATACATTTATTCTCTAAGTCTGAAAGAAACATAAGGTTTGTGTTTTGTAAATAAGTTCATTTGTCTCATATTTTATCCTACATATTAGTGTTATCTTTTATTTGCTTTTCTCTCTGACTCACTTCATTCGTTATGACAATTTCTTGGGCCACTCACATGGCTTCAAATGGCATTATTTCATTCTTTTTAATGGATGAGTAATGATCCATTACATACAGGTACTAAGACTGTACAATGGAGGATAGACAGTCTCTTTAGTAAATGGTGCAGGGAAAACAGGATAGCTACATGTTAAAATGAAATTAGAACATTCTCTAATGCCATAAACAAAAATAAACCCAAACTAGTTTAAAGACATAAATTTAATACCAGACACAATAAAACACAGCAAAACAAAGACAAAACATTCCTTGAATTAAAAGCAGCAATATCTTTTTCCATCCATCTCCAAGAAGTAAAAACAAAGATAAACAAATGAGACATAATCACCCTCAAAAGCTTTTATGCAGCAAAGAAACAATAAACAAAATGAAAAGATAACCACATTTTGGAAGAAACTAATTGCACATAATGTGATCAATAAAGGATTAGAATCCAAAATTTACAGGCAGGTCAAAGAGCTCAGTAACCAAAACAAACAAACAACCCAAACAAAAAATGGAGAAGAAACCTAAATAGACATTTCTCCAAAGAAGACATACAGATGACCAAAAAGCACATAAAAAGCTGCTCAACATTGCTAAATGTTAGAGAAATGCAAATCAAAACTACAATGAAATATCACCTCATACCAGTTAGAATGGCTATCATCAAAAAATCCGCGAACAATAAATGCTGGAGAGGGTGTGGAGAGAAGGGAGCCCTCCTATACTGCTGGTGGGAATGTAAATTGGTACAGCCAATAGTATGAAAGTTCCTTGAAAAACTAAAAATAGAGCTATCATATGATCCACTTCGGGGCATAAATCTGCAGAAAAACATGATCCAAAAGCATATAGGCACTCCAGAGTTCATAGTAGCACTATCCACAATAGCCAAGACATGGAAGTAATCTAAATCTCTACTGATAGAAGAATGGACACAGACCAGTAACTCACATAACTGTTGATGCAGCAATCCTCAATAAAATGTTAGAAAATCCAATTCAATAAGATATTAAAAGAATTATGCACCAGGACAAACGGGGATATATTGCTGAAATATAAAAATGGTTCAACATACGAAAATATATGCACTGGTGTGTTGCAGTCCATGGGGGCACAAAGAATTGGGCATGACATGGCAACTAAACAGCAATATAAAATCAAAGCATATATTTTGCCAATTTAATAAAATAAAGAGAAAAAATATTGATCCTGAAAAAGCACTTAACAAAATTTAACATTTTTTGTGATAAGAAATCAATAAACTAGGAATAGATGGAAAATTGCCCAATAAATGAAGTTGTATATGAAAAACCCACATTAACAGCCTCATTGATGGTGAAATTCTAAAAGCTTTCCCCCTAAAATCAGGAACAAGACATGCCTACTTTTGCCACTTCTAGTCAACAAAATACTGGAAGTTCAGAGAAAAGTGATTAATTAAGTAATATGTATAAAATATATTCAAATTGGAAAGAAGTGAAATGATCTTGTTTCTGTGTGACATGATTTCCATGAAGCAATTCTAAAGATTCCAACATTAAAAACTGGTAAATCTAGTAAGAGAATTCAACAAAGTTTTGAGATACAAAGTCAACACACAAAAATCAGTTTTTTTCCTGCATACTAGTGACAATGAATCCAAAAAAGAAATTAAGCTAGCAACTTCATTTATAATAGCTACATATTAGCTAAGTATAAAATACCTAGGAGTCAATTTCATAATGGAAATGAAAGACTTGCACATCACAAAATACAAAAACCGATACTGTACATAGGAAATCCTAATGATGCCACCAGAGGATGAAACTGGAGCCTATTATACAGAGTGAAGTAAGTCAGAAAGAAAAATACCAATATAGTATACTAGCACATATATATGGAACTTAGAAAGATGGTAATGATGACCCTATATGTGAGACAGCAAAAAAGACACAGATATAAAGAAGACTTTTGTACTCTGTGGGAGAAGGGAGGGTGGGATGATTGAGAGAACAGCATTGAAACATGTATATTACCATATGTGAAATAGATGACCAGTCCAAGGTTGATGTGTGAAACAGGGCATTCAAAGCCAGTGCACCGGGACAACCCTTAGGGATGAGATGGGGAGGGAGGTGGGAGGGGCTACAGGATGGGGGACACATATACACCCACACATATACACTCATGGCTGATTCATGTCAATGTATGGCAAAAACCACTACAATATTGTAAAGTAATCAGCCTCCAATTAAAATAAATTAATTAATTTAAAAAAGTTTATAGACCACTGAGTCTCATCACCAAAGATTCCAATTTAATTAGACTTGGATATATTCTCAGCATGAGGATTTTAAAAGTACTTAGGCTGGTTCTGATGTGTGCAAGGTTGAGAACTTCTGATCTAAGTCAGATCTTTCATTCAAAGGCGACTTGTGTGTATGCCATGATCCCTAAATGACCAAGGACAAATGCTGAAGAACCTAAAGAGACCAGAGGTGTAAAGACATGAAAAGCCTACTGTAGCTGTAGGCAACTTGTTTTCCCCATTATTTCTGATANTAAAAAAGTTTATAGACCACTGAGTCTCATCACCAAAGATTCCAATTTAATTAGACTTGGATATATTCTCAGCATGAGGATTTTAAAAGTACTTAGGCTGGTTCTGATGTGTGCAAGGTTGAGAACTTCTGATCTAAGTCAGATCTTTCATTCAAAGGCGACTTGTGTGTATGCCATGATCCCTAAATGACCAAGGACAAATGCTGAAGAACCTAAAGAGACCAGAGGTGTAAAGACATGAAAAGCCTACTGTAGCTGTAGGCAACTTGTTTTCCCCATTATTTCTGATAATGATTCCTCACATATAGTCGCTACTCACTATAGAGCTTAGCTTATTAAAATATTGTTTCTGACCCAAACTCACACTTGTATACTTTGCTTCTGGGGAGAAATCACTGCTCTACTTTCTGTCTTCTGTTCGTCTTACTCAATACTCATCTGACTCAATTCAGTTCAGTTCAGTTCAATTCAGTTGTGCAGTCGTGTCCAACTCTTTGTGACCCATGAATCGCAGCACGCCAGGCCTCCTTGTCCATCACCAACTTCCGGAGTTCACTCAGACTCATGTCCATCGAGTCAGTGATGCTATCCAGCCATCCTCTGTCATCCCTTTCTCCTCCTGCCCCCAATCCCTCCCAGCATCAGAGTCTTTTCCAATGAGTCAACTCTTTGCACAAGGTGGCCAAAGTACTGGAGTTTCAGCTTTATCATCATTCNTTTTCCCTACTTTCTTCAATTTAAGTCTGAATTTGGCAATAAGGAGTTCATGATCTGAGCCACAGTCAGCTCCTGGTCTTATTTTTGTTGACTGTATAGAGCTTCTCCACCTTTGGCTGCAAAGAATATAATCAATCTGATTCGATGTTGACCATCTGGTGATGTCCATGTATAGTCCATTTGACTCAATACTGGTCAGTAAAATTCTCTTTGCTGTAAATGCTCAGCTGTTCCGTTTATACTCCTCAAGCTCTTGGTGTACTAGCATCTTTCCTCACTCATGATTGACATATTACTGCTTTATTTCATTTGCACTTTATCATTCAATAACTCTTTAATGAACTCACTGTAATAAATTCTTTTCATTAAAGTGAAAAACAAACAAACAAACAAACAAAAAGGTGCCACCAGAAAACTAAAAAACTCATCAATGAATTTGGTAAAGTTGCAGGATATAAAATTAATACATAGAAATCTGTTACATTTCTATATAACAACAAAAGATCAGAAAGGAAAATGAAAGAAACCATCCCATTTGCCATCACATCATAAAAAATACAACACCAAAAAATCAACATTCTTAAGGAAATATAAGACATGTACTCTGAAAACTATAAGATGCTGTTGAAAGAAACAAAAGAAGGCACATGCCATTGAGTTGCTAATTAGTGTCCAATTCTTTGCAAACCCATGGACTGCAGCATGCAAAGGTCCCCTGTCCTTCACTATCTCCCAGATTTTGCTCAAATTCTTGTCCATTGAGTCAGTGATGCTGACTATCACATCTTCTGCTGCCCCCTTCTTCTTTTGCCTTCAATCTTTCCCAGTATCAGGATCTAGGACTGGAGTTTCAGCTTCAGCATTAGTCCTTTCAATGAATATTCAGAGTTGATTTCCTTTAGGATTGACTGCTTTGATCGCCTTGCAGTCCAAGGGACTCTCAAGAGTCTTCTCCAGCACCACAATTCAAAGCATCAGTTCTTCAGTGCTCAGCCTTCTTTATGGTCCAACTCTCACATGTGTGCATGACTACTGGAAAAGTTGCAGCTTTCAATACACAGATCTTTGTCAGCAAAATGATGCTTTTGGCTTTTAATATGCTCTCTTTTCTTCCAAGGAGCATATTTTAATTTCATGGTTGCTGTCACCATCCATGGTGAGTTTGGAGCCCAAGAAACTAAAATCTATCACTGCTTCTACTTTTCTCCCATTGTGTTTGCCATGAAGTGATGGGATCAGATGTCACGATCTTAGTTTTTTGAATTTAGAGTTTCAAGTCAGCTTTTTCAGTCTCCTCTTTTACCCTCATCAAGAGGCTCTTTATTTCCTCTTCACTTTCTGCTGTTAGAGTGCTATTATCTGCATATCTGAGGTTGTTGATATTTCTAGCAACAATCTTGGTTCCATCTTGTGATTCATCCAGCTTGGCATTTCACATGATGTACTCTGCATACAAGTTAAATAAGCAGGTGACAATATACAGCCTTGATGTACTCCTTTCCCAATTTGGAACCAGTCTGTTGTTCCATGTTCTGTTCTAACTGTTGCTTCTGTAGACGCGTACAGGTTTCTCAGAGGACAGTTAAGTTGTTATGGTATTCCCATCCCTTTAAGAATTTCCCACAGTTTGTTGTGATCTACACACTCAGTGGCTTTAGGCTAGTCAATGAAACAGAAGTAGATGTTTTTCTAGAATTTCCTTGCTTTCTCTGTGATCCAATGGATGCTAGCAATTTGATCTCTGGTTCCTCACATAAGGAAAGATATACCACATTCTCAGGGTGGAAGAATGAATATTGTTAAAGTGACTGTACTACTCTTAACCCCACCTTAGCACCACTGAGCAGACAAACCACAAATTGCAGAACAATTATGCCAAATAAATTCTCACACTGTTAAGTTCTAGGACCCACAACAGATTTCCTAACCTGGGGATCTGGCAAAGGGACAGAGAATCCCCAGGGAATTTGACTTTGGAGGCCAGCGGGATTTGATTACAGAACTTCCACAGGACTGGGGAAACAGACTCTTGGAAGGCACAAACAAAGCCTTGTGTGCACCAGAACCCAGAAGAAAGGAGCAGTGACCCACAAGAGACTGACGCAGACTTGCCTGTGAGTGTAGAAGGGTTTCCAGCAGAGGTGTGGGTTGACAGTGGCATGCTGCAGGGTCAGGGGCACTGAATACAACAGTGCCTGCAAAAGGCCTTTTGAACGAGGTCACCATTATTTTCATTACTCCCACCATAGTTTGGTCTCAGGTCAAATAACAGGAAAGGCACAACAGAAAATCGGATTAAGATTTACTGAGCATGGCCCCACCCATCAGAACAAGACCCAGTTTTTCCCCACAGTCAGTCCTCCCATCAGGAAGCTTCCATAAGCTTCTTATCTTTATCCTTCAGAGGGCAGACAGAATGAAAACCACAATCACAGAAAACTAATCAAACTGATCACAAGGACCACAGCTTTGTCTAATTCAGTGAAACTATGAGCCACGCCATGTAGGGCCATCCAAGGTGGCTGGGTCATGGTGGAGAGTTCTGACAAAATGTGGTCCACTGGAGAAGGGAATGACAAACCGCTTCTGTATTCATCCCTTGAGAACTCCATGAACAGTATGAAAAGGCAAAAAGATATGACACTGAAAGCTGAACTCCCCCAGTTGGTAGGTGCCCAATATTGCTACTAGAGAAGAGTGGAGAAACAACTTCAGAAAGAAGAGACAAAGCCAAAGCAAAAACAGTGACCAGTTGTGGATGTGACTGGTGATAGAAGTAAAGTGTGATGCTATAAAGAACAATATTGCATAGGAACTTGGTATGTTAGGTCCATGAATCAAGGTAAATTGGAAGTGGTCAAACAGGAGATGGCAAGAGTGAACATTAACATTTTAGGAACCAGTGAACTAAAATGGACTGGAATAGGTGAATCTAATTCAGATGACCATTATATCTACTACTATGGGCAAGAATACCTTAGAAGAAATGGAAAAAAAAAAAAAGAAGAAGAAATGGAGTAGCCCTCAGAGTAAACAAAAGAGTCCAAAACACAGTACTTGGGTACAATCTCTAAAATGACAGAATGATCTCTGTTCATTCTCAAGGCAAGCCATTCAGTACCACAGTAATCCAAGTTTATGCCCCAAACACTAATGCTGAAGATCTGAATACAAAACCACTAAGGTCTGAATACAAGACTTTCTAGAACTTACACCCAAAAAAGACGTCCTTGTCATCGTGGGAGACTGGAATGCAAAAGTAGGAAGTCAAGAGATACCTGGAGTAACAGGCAAATTTGGCTTGGAGTACAAAATGAAGAGGGCAAAGGCTAACAAAATTTTCCCAAGAGAATGCACTGGTAATAGCAAACACCCTCTTCCAACAACACAAGAGAAGACTCTACACACGGACATCACCAGATGGTCAATACTGAAATCAGATTGATTATATTCTTTGCAGCTGAAGATGGAGAAGCTCTATACAGTCAGCAAAAATAAGACTGGCAGCTGACTGTGGCTTAAATTCAGACTTAAATGGAAGAAAATAGGGAAAACCACTAGACCACTCAGGTATGACCTAAATCAAATCCCTTACAATTATACAGTGGAAGTGACAAATAGATTCCAGGGATAAGATCTGATAGGCAGAGTGCCTGAAGAATTATAGACAGAGGTTCATGACATTGTACAGGGAGCAGTGATCAAGACCATCCCCAAGAAAAAGAAATGAAAAAAGGCAAAATGTTTGTCTGAGAAGGCCTTACAAATAGTTGAGAAAAGAAAAGAAGCTAAAAGCAAGGGAGAACAGGAAAGATACCCATTTGAATGCAGAGTTCCAAAGAATATCAAGGAGAGATAAGAAAACCTTCCTTAGTCTTCAATGCAAAGAAGTAGAGGACAACAATAGAATGGGAAAGACTATAGAGACCTCTTCAAGAACATTAGAGATACCAAGTTAACATTTCATGCAAAGATGGGTACAATAAAGGACAGAAATGGTATGGACCTAACAGAAGCAGAAGATATTAAGAAGAAGTGGCAAGAATACAGAGAAGAACTATACAAAAAAGATCTTCATGACCAAGATAAGCATGATGGTGTGATCACTCACCTAGAGCTAGACATCCTGGAATGTGAAGTCAAGTGGGCCTTAGGAAGAATCACTATGAACAAAGCTAGTGGAGGTGATGGAATTCCAGTTGAGCTATTCCAAATCCTGAAAGATGATGGTGTGAAAGTGCTGCACTCAATATGCCAGCAAACTTGGAAAACTCAGCAGTGGTCACAGGACTGGAAAAGGTCAGTTGTCATTCCAATCCCAAAGAAAGGCAATGCCAAAGAATGCTCAAACTACTGCATAGTTGCACTCATCTCACACGCTAGCAACGTAATGCTCAAAATTCTCCAAGCCAGGCTTCAGTGGTATATGAACTGTGAACTTACAGATGTTCAAGTTGGATTTAGAAAAGGCAGAGGAACCAGAGATCAAATTGTCAACATCTGGCGGATCATCAAAAAGAAAGAGAGTTCCAGAAAACATCTACTTTTGCTTTATTGACTATGCCAAGCCTTTTGACTGTGTGGATCACAAGAAACTGTGGAAAATTCTGAAAGAGACGGAAATACCAGACCACCTTCCCTTCCTCCTGAGAAATCTGTGCAGGTCAAGAAGCAACAGTTAGACCTGAACATGCAACAACAGACTGGTTCCAAATTGAGAAAGGAGCATGTCAAGGCTGTATATTGTCACCCTGCTTGTATAACTTATATGCAGAGCATATCATGAAAAATGCCAGGCTGGATGAAGCATAAGCTGAAATAAAAATGGCTGGGAGAAATATCAGTAACCTCAGATACACAGATGACACCACCCTTACAGCAAGAAGTGAAGAAGAGCTAAAGAATCTCTTGATGAAAGCAAAAGAGGAGAGTGAAAAAGTTGGCTTAAAACTCAACTTTCAAAAAGCTAAGATCATGGCTACTGGCCCCATCACTTTAGGCAGATAGATAGGGAAACAATGGAAACAGTGACAGACTTTACTTTCTTGAATTCCAAGATCACTTCAGATGGTGACTGCAGCCATGAAATTAAAAGATGCTTGCTCCTTGGAAGAAAAGCTATGACCAACCTAGATAGCATATTAAAAAGCAGAGACATTACTTTACCAACAAAGGTCTGTCTAGTTAAAACTATGGTTTTTCCGGTAGTCATGTATAGATGTGAGAGTTGGACTATAAAGAAAGCTGAGCGCCGAAGAATTGATGCTTTTGAACTGTGCTGTTGGAGAAGACTCTTGAGAGTCCCTTGGACTGCAAGGAGATCCAAGCAGTCAATCTTAAAGGAAATCAGTCCTGAACATTCATTGGAAGGACTGATGCTGAAGCTGAAACTCAATACTTTGGCCACCTGATGCAAAGAACTCACTCACTGGAAAGATCCTGATGCTAGGAAAGATTGAAAGCAGGAGGAAAAGGGGATGACATAGGATAAAATGGATGGCATCACCAACTCAATGGATATGAGTTTGTGCAAGCTCTGGGAGTTGGTAATGGCCAGGAAGCTTCGCATGCTACAATCCATGGAGTTGGAGAGTTGGACATGGCTGAGTGACTGAACTGACTGACTGACCCAAAGTAATCTATAGTGTTAATGCAATGTATTGCATTGTATATAAGCAACTATATAGCACAAGAAACTCTGGTCAATGTTAGGTAGCAGTCTGGATGGAAGGAGAATGGATACAAATGTACATATGGTCAAGTCCCTATACTATCTACCTGAAACTATCATAGTATTGTTAATTGAGTATATTCCAATACAAAATAAAACATTTTAAAAAAGAATCTGGGTGATTGATTATGACTGGACAGCAAGTTATGAGCTGAATAGCCATGAGTCACCCATTGAGCCAATTATTTCACTACAGGTTCAAGCTATTCACTTGATTTCACTGCCTAATGGACAATTCAGTTTCTGAAGATACAGAGAAATACAAACACAATCCCTCTTATCTGAAATGTTCTATTAAACAAGCATGGGTTTCATTCCAGGGATATAAATAAGAGGAGCAGGCTGCTTGGCCCCCAAACAAACCCTAGGTTCTTTTCTATTTCTTCCCTATTCCTTTGAAGTTCAACTTTCCCGAGTATGAGCCAATAAACCCATGTACTCAGCACTACTTGTAACCAGTCATACCTCCCAAGGAGGGGACATACTATTACAGGGCAGGTCTTATGATGTGCCAACAGCTTCAGATGGTTTAGATTATTAAATTTGGAGAGAAAAAGTGAGGTTGGGGAAGTTGAACTACTAGGACAAAAATGGGAAGAAATGCGAGAGAACTTTGGAGGAAGAAATGGAGGGACAGGAAGAGGGAGAAGAGACTAGGGATCAGAGGGGTGAGAGGAGCCAGGAGATTGCAAAAATTCNTACACAGATGACACCACCCTTACAGCAAGAAGTGAAGAAGAGCTAAAGAATCTCTTGATGAAAGCAAAAGAGGAGAGTGAAAAAGTTGGCTTAAAACTCAACTTTCAAAAAGCTAAGATCATGGCTACTGGCCCCATCACTTTAGGCAGATAGATAGGGAAACAATGGAAACAGTGACAGACTTTACTTTCTTGAATTCCAAGATCACTTCAGATGGTGACTGCAGCCATGAAATTAAAAGATGCTTGCTCCTTGGAAGAAAAGCTATGACCAACCTAGATAGCATATTAAAAAGCAGAGACATTACTTTACCAACAAAGGTCTGTCTAGTTAAAACTATGGTTTTTCCGGTAGTCATGTATAGATGTGAGAGTTGGACTATAAAGAAAGCTGAGCGCCGAAGAATTGATGCTTTTGAACTGTGCTGTTGGAGAAGACTCTTGAGAGTCCCTTGGACTGCAAGGAGATCCAAGCAGTCAATCTTAAAGGAAATCAGTCCTGAACATTCATTGGAAGGACTGATGCTGAAGCTGAAACTCAATACTTTGGCCACCTGATGCAAAGAACTCACTCACTGGAAAGATCCTGATGCTAGGAAAGATTGAAAGCAGGAGGAAAAGGGGATGACATAGGATAAAATGGATGGCATCACCAACTCAATGGATATGAGTTTGTGCAAGCTCTGGGAGTTGGTAATGGCCAGGAAGCTTCGCATGCTACAATCCATGGAGTTGGAGAGTTGGACATGGCTGAGTGACTGAACTGACTGACTGACCCAAAGTAATCTATAGTGTTAATGCAATGTATTGCATTGTATATAAGCAACTATATAGCACAAGAAACTCTGGTCAATGTTAGGTAGCAGTCTGGATGGAAGGAGAATGGATACAAATGTACATATGGTCAAGTCCCTATACTATCTACCTGAAACTATCATAGTATTGTTAATTGAGTATATTCCAATACAAAATAAAACATTTTAAAAAAGAATCTGGGTGATTGATTATGACTGGACAGCAAGTTATGAGCTGAATAGCCATGAGTCACCCATTGAGCCAATTATTTCACTACAGGTTCAAGCTATTCACTTGATTTCACTGCCTAATGGACAATTCAGTTTCTGAAGATACAGAGAAATACAAACACAATCCCTCTTATCTGAAATGTTCTATTAAACAAGCATGGGTTTCATTCCAGGGATATAAATAAGAGGAGCAGGCTGCTTGGCCCCCAAACAAACCCTAGGTTCTTTTCTATTTCTTCCCTATTCCTTTGAAGTTCAACTTTCCCGAGTATGAGCCAATAAACCCATGTACTCAGCACTACTTGTAACCAGTCATACCTCCCAAGGAGGGGACATACTATTACAGGGCAGGTCTTATGATGTGCCAACAGCTTCAGATGGTTTAGATTATTAAATTTGGAGAGAAAAAGTGAGGTTGGGGAAGTTGAACTACTAGGACAAAAATGGGAAGAAATGCGAGAGAACTTTGGAGGAAGAAATGGAGGGACAGGAAGAGGGAGAAGAGACTAGGGATCAGAGGGGTGAGAGGAGCCAGGAGATTGCAAAAATTCTGCCAACTGTATATCAGTAACTCTCCAATTACCTCTCTGGTCCAGGCACTTTTCCAGAACTCTGAACTTGTATATTCAACTATCAACTTGTCATACTTTCTGGACAGAAATAAACATCTCACAGTTAACACATCTAACACTGAGGTGAATTTCCCCCACACCTTCTATATTTCAGCTGAGCCACAGTTCTTTCAGATGCCCAGTTATCAAAACCTTGAAGTTTTTCTCTCCCATCCCATGTCCCATGCATCAGAAAACCCTATTGCCTCCTCATTAGTGTGCATCCAGCATCTGACCTCTTTCTCTTATCTCTACTAGCTACTGTTCAATGCAAGCCATTTTTACTTTTTTTGAATGAATGTTATGACTTCAAATGCCCTAGTTGCTTCTATGAACGTCCTGCGTAGTCTTTGCCGTGCCGTGCTGTGCTTCGTCGCTCAGTTGTGTCCAGTTCTTTGCGACCCTGTTGACTGTAGCCCGCCAGGTTCCTCTGTCCATGGGGATTCTCCAGGCAAGAATACTGGAGTGGGTTGCCATGCCATTCCAGGGGATCTTCCCAGCCCAGGGCTCCCTCATTGCAGGTGGATTCTTTACCGTCTGAGCCACCAGGGAAGCCTAAGAATACTGGAGTGGGTAGCTTATCCCTTCTCCAGGGGATCTTCTGTCCCAGGAATTGAACCAGAGTCTCTTGCATTGCGGGTGGATTCTTTACCAGCTGAGATACCAGGGAAGCTCCCTGTGTCTATTCTCAATCAAATGCTCAAATAAATTAAAACTCATGTCAGATCAAGTCACTTCTCTCTTCAAAATTGCAATGGTAATAATTTCACTCAGAGCAAAAGCCCAAGTCCTTCAACACAGGAGGATGATTCTACTCTCAGGGCCTCTGCACATGCCGCTCCCTGTCAGAAAGGCTCCTTCCCGGGATAACCACAGTGCTCATCCCAGAACTTTCTTTCAAACTTCCCCATCTCTGTGATGCCCATGCAAGACTACCAGGTTTAAAATACATCCCACCCAACAAATTCTCCCAATTCAGTTTTCCAGTTATTCTTTGTTTTGTTTTCTTTTTAATTTTCTATTTTGTATTGGGATAAGCCAATTAAAAAACAATGCTGTAATAGTTTCCGGTGAACAGTGAAGGGACTCAGCCGTACATATGCATATATCCATTCACCCCCAACCTCCCTTCTCATACAGGCTGCATCATAACATTGAGCAGAGTTCTATGTACTATACAGTTGATTTTATGTTTTAAGTACAGCAGACCATACGTGTCCATCCCAAACTGTACCACTATCCCTTTTCCCCATTCTTCCCACAACCATAGCTCATTCTTGAAGTCTGTGAGTATGTTTCTGTTCTGTAGTTCATTTGTATCATGTCTTTATAGACTCCACATATAAGGGATGTCATGATATTTCTCCTTCTCTGACTTACTTCATTCAGTATGATACTCTCTAGGTCCATCCATGTTGTTCCAAATGGCGTTATTTCATTCTTTTATGGCTGAGGACTATTCGACCATATATACATAGCACATCTTTATCCATTCCTCTGTGGATGGATGTTTAGCTTGCTTCCATGTCTTGGCTACTGTAAACAGTGCTGCAATGAACACTGGGGTGCATGTATCTTTTCAGATCATGCCCAGGACTGGGATGGCAGGGTCATATGGTAGCTCATGCCCAGATATATGCCCAGGACTGGGATTGCAGGGTGGTAGCTCTATTTTTAGTTTTCTAAGGAATCTACATGCTGTTCTCTGGGGCTTCCCAGGTGGCACAGTGGTAAAGGCCAGTGCAAGAGACCCAAGAGACATGGGTTCAATCTCTGGGTCGGGAAGATCCCTTGAGTAGGAAATGGCAACCAACTCTAGTATTCTTGCCTGAAAAATTCTGTGGACAGAGGAGCCTGGTGGGCTGCAGTCCAAGAGTCACAAAGAGCCAGACATCACTGAGCAACTGAGTGAATACTGTTCTCTATAGTAGCAGTGCCAATTTACATGCCTACCAACAGTGTAGGAGGGTTCCCATTTCTCCACACTGGCTCTAGAATTTATATTTTGTGGGTTTTTGATGAAAGCCATTCACCGTTATGAAGTGATATCTTACTTTAGTTTTGATTTGCATTTCTCTAATAATTACATTGACATCTTTTCAGGTACCTGTTGGCCAACTGTATATCTTCTTTAGAAAGATGTCTTCTTTGGAGAGATGTCTATTTAGGTCTTCTGCTAATTTTTTGAGTGGTTTTTTTGCTTTGATTCTATTAAGTGTCGTGAGCTGTTTGTAAATTTTGGAGACTAGCCCATTTTCAGTCACATCATTTGCAAATACTTTCTCTCAATCTGTGGGTTTTCCTTCATTTTGTTTGTTGTTATTTTATTATGCAAAAACTTTTGAGTTTAAGTAGATCTCATTTGTTTATTTTTGTTTTTATTTCCATTCTGGGAGATAGATCAAAAAAAATATTGTTCTGATTTATGTCAAAGAGTGTTCTGCTTATATTTTTCTCTAGGAGCTTTATAGTTTCAAGTCTCAAATTTAGGTCTTTAATGCATTTTGAGCTTATTTTCATGTATGAAGTTAAAGAACAAACTAATTTCATTTTTTACATGTCAGCTATTCTTTTGTAACATGTAGCACTTTCTAATATTCTGTATTATTTGCTGAATTATAAGTCCATTGTTTATTGTCATTTCTTTCGCTAAGATAAACATCAATGAGGGCAATTAGTTTGTCTCTTTTATTCAACAATTCACCCCAAGTTCCTTCCTGCCATATACTAAATATCAAAGTAATATATGTATGATATGTGAACTGCCCAGTGTGACATCTCCCCAAGACAATGAGCTCTATTTTAAGCAGTTAATCTCTGTAGAAATTATGTTAGAAGTTGAGTTTCCCATGTAAATAACTTGGTGAAAAAAAGGAACTTGCTTGTATGAGGAAGCAGAAAGGAACTTGCTTGTATGAGGAAGCACAAAAAGGGCCCAGGAGAAGAAAACCACAAACCCTCTACCCCACCCTTCCCTTTTGTTAGACCCACTGGCAGAAGCCACAGAAATATCTTGGGATGGAAGGAGGGCCATAGTATCGAGAAGAGCAGTGGTTAAACCCATGAGCTCTACTACCAGATGTCTTGAGTTCAAACCATATCAGGTAACACTGACTGTTCTTGAACTTCTCCTTGCTCAGTTTTATTATCTGTAAGGGAGGGATGACAAGAGGATCTACTTTGGATATAATGATCACATGAGTTAGCAACCATGGGAATTTCCAACTCTGGCCCATGATGAATGTTTAAGAAAATGAATTGTGATTACTCATTAGATGTCCTGAGGAATGGAAGCTTCAACTAGCATTAGGTGATATAGATAAAGTTATAGACAGGGATGTGGTTATAATTACAGGCATAGATATGGATATACAGATCATATAGGCAAGAGTCTCTGAGTCCTTTTTAGCCTCCGTTCCTCCTCACCCTTAACCAGCATGGAAGAGGGGACTCTAAGATAGCAATGCACAAAATTCTACTCATTTACCAGGAGAGAAGTTTTCTTGTCTTAAGTAACAGTTTGGGTGAGAGTGGTTTATAGAGAAGTAGAAAGCAGGTATGTTGTTGAAAGACAGCAAAAACTTAACATATATTTTTTATATCATTTTCATATAGACTTAAAAAATTAAAGAAGTCTTTTTGAAATCCCATGTGTCTGGAAAGACATCCTCATACTCACACACACACACACACACACACACACACACACACAAATACATGTATCCACAAACATGTATTAGAGAATAGCCTAGCATTGTAGTATACAGGTTGTTTTTAGGATCAAATGAAATTACAATACCTGTTAAAGATTTAGTGCAAACTTCAACACATGGGAACCATTCAACACATCATTGACCAAAGCTTGGGAGTACACAGTGCAAGATTTGAATGCTTCTGTTCTCTGAGTAGCATGATGGGTGAAGACTATTGTTTATTTCTCAGTAACTTCTGATTTTACTGCCATTAGGATTCTCTGAGAAGCTGAGTTGCATGATATGATTAAAAGAATCAACTTGAGCTGGACACTCTAGATTTGAATCTCATGCCGCACTGCCTTAGGTCAGTTAATAATGGGCAAGTTACTGTCTGCCTTAATCTCCCCATCTGCTTATCAGGAGTAATGGTCATTTATCATATCGGATGTTGTGAGGATTATACAAGTTAATGCACATAAACTTGTCATTGCTGGTATTTGAAGCATCATCCATTTGGATACCTCTGCTAAGCAGCTGGAAGTGATGTATCCACAGAGAAAACACTCAAATCCCTGATTTCATACTTTCAGATAATGCCCAGTCTTTGGCCTTCTGCGGCTGCCCTTGGTGGCATACCCATGTTTACATGGAGACTCTAAAAGTGCAGGGCAGTGGGGAGGTCCACAGGGCAGGGAGAGGGGATTCTATCCCAAGAAATGCTCACCTATGAATCCCAGCAGTAGAATCATTAGCAGGCAAGGAGGAGGAGGGTATAATGAGGAGGCAAGGATGGGCATCGTGGAGGCCTGAGGCATCTGCTCTGTCCAAAGGTGTGAGCTGGGAGAGCATGAACTTCTGTGCCCTGTGTAAAGGAAAGAAGCCCCACCCACCATGATATAAGAGGAAGTGCCTATGATAGGGCCAAATGGCTATGAGATTACAATATATTTCTAGGTTCAAGACAGTTCCTGTTTCAGATGTGAAATAGAAATCAGGCAGAAAATGTAGCTAGTTACTCATCTTACATTTTCAGAGACTGAACAGGCCTAGCAGAAATAAAACTCTCGCCCCACCCAGGGCCTTTGTTGCCTCCACTGGGTTCCTCTCCATGTTTATGGTGATTCCCAGATGGGAGCCCCAGGCAAACTCACAGACCCCAAGAAGGATCTGTGGCTGGGAGCTGAGTTCCAAAGTCCCAATTCTAGGATCCTAGGTTGTAGCTGGATTTCAGTCTCATTCTGCACCTGCCTCAGTGAAGACCTACTGACTGACCTGGATAAAGGAAGGGGGCTCACCAGGGCCTTCTCAACTTTGGGATGGGAACCACATGTGCTCTTGAAATGATTGCTTATTCCAACATTTTATCAATGTAACTGGCAAAACTTAGCCCAAATGAACAGTGCAAGGTGGACCTCACAACTATTCAAGCTATGGTCTGAATCCAAAAAAAAAGGAATCATTTTCCACTTTACGGAGAGGAAGTAGATTGCATGACCCAGAAATTATACTCTAAGGCATTTATTCCAGAGAAATGAAAACAGTGTTCAAACAAAACCTGTGTACAAATGTTGTAAAAGATTTACTTTGAAGCAGAAAAGTGGAAGAAATCAAAATATCTAAAAATAAGTGAACAACATTTCTGTATGAGGATATTACTACTCAGCAATCCAAAGGAATGAGCTATGTATGGATGTGGCAATTATAAATCTCTTAAAGGCATTATGTTGAGTGAGCAAAACCAGTCTGAAAATATTAACTCTACTTGTATGACATTCCCAAAATTATATATAGAGAGAAAACAGAAAGGCATTTGCAAGAGTTTTGGTTTGATGGGGATATTTGTTATTTTAAAGGGCTAGCACATAGGAGACTTGGTGCTTATGGAATATTCTGCATCTGATCATGCTAGTGGTTACACAAACATACACAAGACAGGATCAACATAAGCTAAAACTAAGAATGTAACAAACTCAGCTATAATATAAAAAACAATTCTATAGTCATAACATGCTGCTGCTGCTGCTAAGTCGCTTCAGTCATGTCCGAGTCTGTGCGACCCCATAGACAGCAGTCCACCAGGCTCCTCCGTCCCTGGGATTCTCCAGGCAAGAACACTGGAGTGGATTTCCATTTCCTTCTCCAATGCATGAAAGTGAAAAGTGAAAGTGAAGTCGCTCAGTTGTGTCCGACTCTTCGTGACTCCACGGACTGCAGCCTACCAGGCTCCTCCGTCCATGGGATTTTCCAGGTAAGAGTGCTGGAGTGGGGTGCCACTGCATAAACACTGTCTATTAACATATTCAAGATGATAATTATATTAGAGTGATAAAGAACAAGATGTGCACATGTGACATGAGGTCAGCAGTAACAGAGTATTACCTCCCTGGCTTCCATACTGAGAGGTCTATGAATAATGCCTAACAGTGAGATTTCAAGACATAGCAATAAGCCTGTTTTATGCAGGTGGCTAAAATAATTAGTTGAAAGAGTTGAAGTTGGCTTCCTCTCAGAAGTGGAAATGGCAGGAATTTAGAGACTCTAGTTTTCATGTGTATAACTTCATAGGTAGAACTATTGGACTTATAAACTGTTTGCATATGAGTCTTTGATAAAGATAAAACTATCTGAATGTTTGGAGATTTAATTTTAAGAGAGTTACACATAAAAAGAATGCCCTTACTGTTAGCCATGGTAAAAGTTCTGTAACATGGCTTGTTCTAACATTCATGATCTACTTCAATTATAATCCTATACAGTAGTCAAAACTATTAAAAACTAATAATAATTTTAAAAAAATTTATGAATAAGAAAGTATTAATAATAGCTGTAACTAGAGATGCATAAGATCATTCGGGGAAAAAGCAATTGCAAAATGGTGAATTTAAAATAATTTTAAAACAAATTAATAGAGATATATCGGATCATGAATGAGAAAACTGAATATTAGAAAAGATTTCAATTTCCTCAAAGTAATACATAAACTCAGTATGATCAAAAAAATAGTTCTAAAACAATTTTTCATGAAATTTGAAAGCGTGATTCTAAAGTGCATTTGGAGACTGAAACTGAGGTGATGACAATTAAATTTTATACATATGGAATGCCAAGAAAAAAGGGATATCAATATTCATAAAAGACAAAGTAGACTTTAAAGCAAAGGCTAACACAAAAGACCAAAAAGCATTATGTAAGGATAAATCAATCAACACAAGAAGAGGATATTAAACTCATTAACATATATTCACCGAATACAGAAGCACCTATTTAGAAAGAGTAAGCATTTTTGATAACCAATATGATATGGAAGTAGCAATCAGTTACTGGGAAAAAAGTGGGACAAGCACCAACATCTGGAGACAATGAAAAAATCAAAGAGGAAACCAGAAAATATCATGAGCAAAGGAAAATAAAAATGCAACTTTCCAAAATCTATGAGATGCAGCTAAAGTAGCTTGATAAGGGAAGTTTATAGTAATATAGGCCGAGCTCAAGATGTATGGAAAATATCAAATAAACTACCTCATCTACCACTTGAAAGAACTGGAAAAGGGAAAAGAGACAAAGCCAAAGGTCAGCAGAAGGAAGGAAACAATAAAGATCAGGGAAGATATAACTAAAATAAAGACCAAAAAACAACAGAAAAGGTAAATGAAATCTAGAACAGGTTTTTGGGCTTTCTAGGTGCCATTAGTGGTAAAGAACTCAACAATGCAGGAGACATAAGAGACTCAGTTTTGATCCTTAGGACAGGAAGAGCCCCTGGAGGAGGGCGTGGCAACCTACTCCAGTGTCCTTGCCTGGAGAATCCTGTGGTCAGAGGAGCCTGGTGAGCTATAGTCCATGGGGTCACAAATAGTCAGACACAGCTGAAATGACTTAGCATGAATGAACGCACAGAGCTGGATTTTGGAAAAGATAAAATTGATAAACCTTTAGGCAGGCTCATCAAGAAGAAAAGGGAGTGGACTGAAACAAAATAAGAAACGACAAAGAGAAATAACAATTGATGTCAGAGAAGTGCAAAAAAGTCACCAGAGTATGATGACCAGTTATAGCAACAAGTTGGACAACCTAGAAGAAATGCCAAGTTTCTAAAAATATACACGCTTTCAAGACTGAATCAGGAAGAAATAGATAATCTGAACACTAATCATGGGTAGTGAAATTGGATTTTAAATTACCAGCACACCTAAAAGCTAGAACTTGATGGCTTCATAGGAAAATATTACCAGAAATATAAAGAAGAGTTAATGCTATCCTTCTTAAACTATTTCAGGGATTGAAGAGAACAGAATATTCACAGATTCATTCTATGAATTCACCATTACTGTGACATAAAAACCAGGTAACACATGATAAAAAAAGATCATAACAGCCCAACATCCCTGATGAGTATGAAAAATCTTCAATAGAATATTAACAAACTGATTCAACAATATATGAAAAAGATCATATACCACATGCAGGTGGAATTTATCCCAGGAAAGCAAGGATAGTTCAGTATTCACAGATCAATCAATGCAATATACCACATTAACAAAATTGAGGATAAAAATTACACGATCATCTCAACAGAAACAGAAAAAACTTTTTTTTTTGTTGAAACCAAATTCAACATTCATTCATGCTAAAAATTCTCATCAAAGTTGGCATAAAGGGAATATGTCTCAACAAAATAAAAGCCATTTATGACAAACCCAGAGTTAGCATCATACTATGATGAAAAGCTGAAAGCCTTCCCACTGCATTCAGGAAAAGCCTTCCCACTACATTCAGGAACAAGACAAGGATGCCCACCCTTACCAATTCTAATAATATTAAGCATAGAATTGGAAGACTATCCAGAGAAGACAAGAAAAGTATAAAAAACATCAAAATTGGAAACGTGAAAAGCAAAACTGTTATTTCAGATGATATGATATTATCTAGACAAAGTTCTGATGTTGAAGTGGAAGCTCCAATACTCTGGCCACCTGATGCGAAGAGCTGACTCATTTGAAAAGACCCTGTTGCTGGGAAAGATTGAAGGAGGGAGAAGAAGGGGACGACAGAGGATGAGATGGTTGGGTGGCATTACTGACTCAATGGACATGAGTTTGAGGAAACTCTAGGAGTTGGTGATGGACAGGAAGGCCTGGCATGCTGTAGTCCATGGGGTCACAAAGAGTCAGACTTGACTGAGCGACTGAACTGAACTGAACTGAAGACAAAATCCTAATATCGCCATAAAAAGTGCTATTAGAATTAAAATATGAACTCAGTAAAGTTTCAGAATAGAAGATTAATGTACAGAAATCTGTTTACTTTCTAAACACAAAAGTAACTGTAAATGGATTAAAGAACTAAATGCAACATGGAAGCCATATAAATCCTAGATGTGAACATAAGCAGAACACTCTTTGACATAAATTGTAGCAGTATTTTTGAGATCTGTCTAACACAAAGCAAATATAAACAAGTGGGACCTAATTAAAATTGAAAGCTTTTGCACATCAAAGGAAGTCACCGACAAAGTGGAAACACAACCTAATGAATGGAGGAAAATATTTTGCATATAGTATGGCCAACATACAAAATATATATCCAAAATATATAAATATGTCTAAAATATATAAATAGATCATAAAACTCAATATAAATAAAACCCGATAAAAGACCTGAGTAGACATTTTCCAAGGAAGACATACACATGGCCAGTACTCACATGGGAAGATGCTCAGTATCATTCATCATCAGAGGAATGCAGATGAAGGCGAGACATCACCTGACACCTGTCAAAATGACTGCCATCAAAAATTCTACAGGTAACAATACAGGTGAAAGTGTGGAGAAAGGCAAACACTCATACACTGTTGCTGGAATTGTGAATTGGTGCAGCCATTGTGGAAAACAACACGGAGGTGCCTCAAAAAGCTAAAAAGAGAGAGATCATATTTTCTAGCAATTCCACTCAATCCTAAGAAAACAGAAACATTAATCCAGGAAGATATATGCACCTTGATATTAATAACCGCTTTAGTTACAATAGCTGAGGAATGGAAGCAATCTAACTATCAACAGGTAGAGAAAATGTGAAATACAATGGCATATTACTCAGGCATTTTAAAAAAAGAATGAAATTCTGCTGTTTGCAACAATGTGGATGGACCTGCAGGGTATTATGCTTAGTGAAATAAGTCAGACAGAGAAGGACAGATAATCTATGTTATCACTTGTGCTATCAAAAAAAATTAATATAAATGAATAGATGTAACAAAACAGAAACAGACTCAGATATAGAGAACAAACTAATAGTTCCCAGTGAGGGGAGAGAAGGGGATAGGGTTATGGAAGGGTAGGGTTATGAANATGAAAACTGACCTTTTCCAGTCCTGTGGCCACTGCTGAGTTTTCCAAATTTGCTGGCATATTAAGTGCAGCACTTTCATAGCATCATCTTTCAGGATTTGAAACAGCTCAACTGGAATTCCATCACCTCCACTGGCTTTGTTCGTAGTGATGCTTTCTAAGGCCCACTAACAATTCTGCTTATGGAAATCTAATCTAAGGAAATATTTCAAAATTTCAGACAAAGTAATCTTTGCTCATGTTCACTGCAGTATTAATTTTTAAAAGGAAGAATTGAAAATAACTTTAATATCTAAGTGAAAGTCACTCAGTCATGTCTGACTCTTTTGCAATCCCATGGCCTATACAGTCCATGAAATTCTTTAGGCCAGAATACTGGAATGGGTAGCCTTTCCCTTCTCCAGGGGATCTTCCCAATCTAGGGATCAAACCCAGGTCTCCTGCTTGTGGGAGGATTCTTTACCAGCTGAGCCACAAGGGAAGCCCTAATGTCTAAGACTGGCAGCCTAATTAGAAAAAGTTTAATATCTATGTGCTAAAACATTAGGACATCATAGAAAGCATATATCTAAGAAATATTTCTTATCATATAAAGGCCTCATAATATTAAAGGGTAGAAAATTATGTACACATCATAATTCTGTTTTAATAATGACATCTTAAATAATAATAATTATATACATATTAAAGACAGAAGGAATTCAGAAAAACACAGTGTTGAATTTGGTAGTGGGATTACAGGTGACTTAGTGTCTTTATATGTTTCCTACTTGTTCCTTCTACTATTTTTAACTTCTTTTGAAATTAAAAATGCATACATATATGTGTATGTATATATTAAACATCAATCATAGGAAAGGCTCCAAACTAACTCTAAGGGTTCAAATTAACTCTAATTTCTTAATATTAAATTAGAATGTATTCACTTGTGTCTGGTACATTTTTCTAGGTATTTTTCCAAATGTATTTATTTTTAATTGGAGAATAATTGCCTTACAATGCTGTGTTGGTTTCTGCCATACATCAACATAAATCAGCCATAGGTATACACATGCCCCCCACCCCTGCAACCTAGTCTTTGAAGCTCCCTCCCATCTCAGTACATTTTTACTAACTTGTATTTCTCTTTATCCTTTCAATTGCTTTGTGAAATCAATGGTATTTAGCTCATGCTATTAAGCCTAAGAAAGGGAGATAAAATAGTGGAAAAGTAGTAGTAGCTATATTGACAAAAAAGTAAAGAGCCAGGCACTCAGCTTGTATGGTTGCTATTTTTACTTATGTACAGAACTGATATTTCAATTGATCCTTGAGCCCAATACTTCTTATCCTGTCTCTCTGTGAGATGAACTCTGGTACAACTGACATAATGAGGTCCTTGAAACGCTGTAGAAACGGCCTCAAGGATGCGACTGATGCTCTGGCATACAATTATTGCCTCTGTAATGATCATTATGTTTTCAATAAGCTTTTAAATAGTGTTTATTCTTTCATATTTCCGAGTTGTGTTTCTGTTCATGGTTAGAAAAAGAAATACAGATACATCACTCTTATAAACTGATCAATACTTGAATATTCATGACAGAGAAACACGCACACATACACACACACTTCCATTAACACAAGTCCAAAGGGTCATTTCTAACCATATATTTAACCGGAGAAGTAATGAGTCTAATCTCTTAATTTATTCAAGTCATTATGAACAACTGCCCACGGAAAACCAGTTTGTGGATTATTTTGTAAAGAGCTTTAAGGCATGTTTGAATCTTTTAATGAACAGAGACTGCATCATCTTCTTTTCCCTAAATAGATAAATATTTCAAAGGAAAACACTCGGACTGGAAATATTTAGGTCAGGATGACCTGCCTGCCCTTTGCTGGACTGATTCAATTAGAAGCAAGTTTCTATCCTTGGTGAAGAGCATCTCCAACAGCAAGATTATGGAGTTCGCATCAACCCAAGGGCCTCAAGGCTGGAGGTAAACCTGCAGGTCACTGAGTCCATCAGTTCTCAAGCAGTCTTTTTATTTGTGATTCTCTATGAAATAAGTTTAAAAAAAAAGAGACAAAATAATGTGTGTTTCATAAAGTTAACTATATTCAACTCGAAGCAACATCCTTAAATCTCAGGAATATCCTTTTAACTATTTTGTTATTAAAATATTTCTCATGAAAATTAAGTGGTCTTTTTTTGCTTTTTAATATTCTTACTGAGAAAAGAGATGACTGGGGGTTAGTTTTATCAGAAAATTCTCTGTTCCATGAAAACTTAAAGATTAGGTAAACAAAGATCTTGTTTCTGCCCAAACCTGAAGGAACTGGTGAGCAAAGACCTGTGGGCTGTAGTGGGCAGGGAGCTTTGAAGGCAACTGGAATAGGATTTGAAGCCTGTGTGACTTTAAATGACTTAACCTAGTTAAGCAATTCATTTCTTTGCGTGTACCAGCTGAAATAATGTTACCTTTGTCTCAAGTTGTGGAAATTATAAAATGAGTAGCTTGTTGACTCTTCAATAACTCAATGCAAATGTCACCTTTTCAAAAAGGCCTTGCATGTTTTGCTCTATCAAATGGGCATCCTCTCTTCACCAAGCCATTCTCAATCCCATACCAGGGTACTTATCATTCTCTGGATTCATTTTAATTTCCCATAAGACCCATGACAGAAGGGTCTTTGTCCTGTTGTATTGCCATTGCATCCCCAGCAATTAAAATACATGGCCAGAATATGGTAGTTGTTGTTGCTGTTGTTGTTCATTCATTAGGTTATATACTACTCTTTGGGATCCCATGGACTACAGCACGCCAGGCTCCTGTTTTCCACTATCTGCCAGAGTTTGCTCAAATTCATGTCCATTGAGTTGGTGATGCTATCTAACTATCTTATCCTCTGCTGTCCCCTTCTCCCTTTGTCTTAAATCTTTACCAGCACAGGGTCTTTTTTTTTTTTTTTTTTAGTCAACTAATGGTATCTTTAATGGATTCCTAAGTGTAATTTGCGTGGTTCAGTCTGTAATATTTTTATGTTTTTTTTTCTTTTTTTAAAAATAAATTTATTTATTTTAATTGGAGGTTAATTACTTTACAATATTATTGGTTTTGCCACACATCAACATGAATCCGCCACAGGTATACACGTGTTCCCCAGCATCAGGGTCTTTTCCAATGAGTCGGCTCTTTGCATCAGGTAGTCAAAGTATTAGAGCTTCAGATTCAGCATCAGTCCTTCTAATGAATATTCAGGGTTGATTTCCTTTACTATTGACTGGTTAGATCTCCTTGCTGTCCAAGGGACTCTCAAGAGTCTTCTCCAGCACCGCAGTTAGAAAGCATCAATTCTTAGGTGCTCAGACTTCTTTATGGTCCAGTCTCACATTTGACATGACTACTGGAATAACCATAGCTTGACTCTGTGGACCTTTGTCGGCAAAGCTATGTCTCTGCTTTTCAATATACTGTCTAGGTTTCTCATAGCTTTTCTTCCAAGGAACAAACGACTTTTAATTTCATGGCTGCAGTCACCATCTGCAGTGATTTTGGAGCTCAAGAAGATAAAATCTGTCACCACTTCCACTTTTTCCCTTTCTTCCTGCCATGAAGTGATGGGACAGGATGTCATGATCTTGGTTTTTTTTTATTATTACTTTGAGTTTCAAGCCACCTTTTTCATTGTCTTCTTTCATTCTCATCAAGAGGCTCTTTGGTTCCTCTTTTTCTGCCATTAAAGAGATATCATCTGCACATATGAGGTAATCTTCATTGAATATGGAATGAATATAAAGTGTTCAACACAGAAAAGACTCAATAACTGTTAGCTCCCTTTCTCTGACTGAGGAAAAAATATCCATCTCCCTAAAATATCATTTTAATCTTCATTGTCTGAGGCCATCAGATCCCAACTCCAACACATAAGGTATCTCTCTTTACAAACATGTTCTCAGATAGGAAGAAATTGTTTAGGTAGCTGTTGTTTGAAAAGGCCATCTTTATTTCAGAGCTGGCTACAATTAAGAATGATTATGGGATGGCAACCTCAAATTAGGCTTTGGATGCATGTTTATTTATTGAACAAAGAGAATGCCTAATCTTTGAGATTTACACAGATTGCCAGGGAAATGTCATTTAAAACCTTCCATTTAAAAACTATGTATAGTATCTGGTAATTGCTTATATTAATTTGCATTTCAAATCAGTATTGAAAAGATTTACCAGCAGTTGTCTTCAGCTAAATTGTCCTACCCTGCTAATAGCCAACACTAACAAGTAAAACATTTAACTTTACATAAACATGCTAAGTACTAGTATTAAAGGGGGAAAGGAAGAGGGAGGGAAGGAAAGAAGGGAAGAAAGAGGGAAAAGTATTACCACCGAGCAAGAAGCAAAACTACAAATAAGAAAACTGAAGTCTTCAGAGTGTTTCTAAATCTCAGAAATCACACCTCAGAGAAGATTCTATATACCTGAGACACCAGAAATGACCTGTCCTGAGTAAGCTGAGGCTTCAGCCCAACAGACAAGCGTGGATTTTTTATTGAATTTTTTACCTTTTTTGCTTTTGCAATAGCATGAATATACACCTCTGGCACAAGGAAACAAGAAGCTGAGTGGGACAATCCCACTTGGTCTTGGCTGTCATCCATCTTTCACTCTAAGTACCAAATTACTGCCTATATTCAAGTGACTGGCACCCGTTAAAATACAGCATACCAAAACTCCAACTCTTTTCCCTTGGCAAAAAGTGTCCTCTGCAGCTGTGGGAAGTGGTGGGGAAATGGGGCTGATAGCACTGGCAGAAACACAAGCAAAGACATGGTGTGCCAATTCCTGCAGAGCACAGCACGAGGTGATGTAAAAGATACCTAGGCTTCCAGTTTGGGATTCAATGACTTAAAAGCTTGGAAATCATCACTTCCATCCTTAGGTAAATAAAATGTTAAATTGATAATCATTAACTTTCCTTGAACATGCTGGAGAGCCACAGCTGAGAACTGAAGTGGAAGCCACTGGGGCCATAAACTGGTAGTAACATTTATACAGTACTTTTGATGAATTTTGGAACAATGGACTGGTTCCAAATTGAGAAAGGAGAGCGTCAAGGCTGTATATTGTCACTCTGCTTATTTAACTTATATGCAGTGTACATCATGAGAAATGCTGGACTGGATGAAGCACAAGCTGGAATCTAGATTGCTGGGAGAGACATCAATAACCTCAGATACACAGATAACATCACTCTTATGGCAGAATGTGAAGAAGAACTAAAGAGCTTCTTGATGAAAGTAAAAGAGGAGAGAGAAAAAGCTAGCTTTAAACTCAAAAATACCAAGATCATGGCATTCAGTTCCATCACTTCACAGCAAATAGATGGGGAAACAATGGAAACAGTGAGAGACTTCATTTGGGGGGCTCCCAAATCGCTACAGATGGTGACTGCAACCATGAAATTTAAAAATGCTTGCTTCTTGGAAGAAAAGCTATGATCAACCTAGACAGCATATTAAAAAGCAGAGACATTACTTTGCCAACAAAGGTCCATCAGTCAAAGCTATGGTTTTTCTAGTAGTCATGTATGGATGTGAGAGTTGGACTATTAAGAAAGCTGAGCGCCGAACAATTGATGCTTTTGAACTGTGGTGTTGGAGAAGACTCTTGAGAGTCCCTTGGACTGCAAGGAGATCCAACCTTCCATCCTAAAGGAAATCAGTCCTGAATATCCATTGGAAGGACTGATGCTGAAGCTAAAACTCCAATACTTTGGCCACCTGATGCAAAGAACTGACTCATTTGAAAAGACCCTGATGCTGGGAAAGATTGAAAGTGGGAGAAGGGGACGACAGAGGATTAGATGGTTGGGTGGCATCACTGACTCGATGGAGATGAGTTTGAGTAAACTCCAGGAGTTGGCGATGGACAGGGAGGCCTGGCATGGTAATGTTGGTTCATGGGGTTGCAAACAGTCAGACATGACTGAGCAACTGAAGTGAACTGAACTTTGATGAATTGCTGGAGGCAGAATATGGACTAGCACGAGAGTGAGAAAATCCTGGGACTGCAGGGTCTTAGGAAGCCCTTATACTTGCATGAATCTCAACTCCAGAAACCTTACCAGTTTCTTCCCATCAGTGAAGAGCCAAGCAAAAGGACCTTGTGGTTATGGCAAGTGAGGGCCAAACATAAGCATTGTGAAATATGCCAGAGTGCCTTCTGTAACAAAGAACTACTTTCTAGAGCTTTATCCCATCTGGAAGAAGGGCATTCCTCCCGTTCTAGATTTCATCTCATTCAAAGGTTGGGAAAAGGAAGTTAAGAAACATACACAATGGTCATAGCCCAGGGCCCCAGGTCACTGACAGACTGAGATTTAATAATAAGATTCTAAAATGCTATCCCCTCCTGCTTTCCTTACCACCACTAACAGGATTCTAGTATAATAATACTGAATTCAGCTAAAAAAACTGTAACTATAACACTCAGATTCAGTTTAAGAAGAAATTTTTAGTGAAACCCAAGGACAACAGAGACAAAAACAAATATACCAGAGGAATTAGAGCCCCTGGTATCAATAGCTACAACATAAGTACACTCCAACTGCTAGCAAAATTAATATAAAAATTTATACTAGGTCTATTTACTTCAGTTCCTATTACTCAATGCATTATGTTCAGCTTTAAATAGCAAAAATACAAGATAAAAAGAACACACTTTGAAGAGACAAAGCAAGCATCAGGATCAGATTCCAATATAACACAGATGTTGATTTTATCAGGCTTAGACTGGAATTTTAAACAACTATGATTAGTTCAGTTCAGTTCAGTTCAGTCGCTCAGTAGTGTCTGACTCTTTGCGACCCCAGGAATTGCAGCACGCCAGGCCTCCCTGTCCATCACCAACTCCCGGAGTTCACTCAGACTCAACGCCCATCGAGTCAGTGATGCCATCCAGCCATCTCATCCTCCGTCGTCCTCTTCTCCTCCTGCCCCCAATCCCTCCCAGCATCAGAGTCTTTTCCAATGAGTCAAATCTTTGCATGAGGTGGCCAAAATACTGGAGTTTCAGCTTTAGCATCATTCCTTCCAAAGAAGTCCCAGGGCCGATCTCCTTCAGAATGGACTGGTTGGATCTCCTTGCAGTCCAAGGAACTCTCAAGAGTCTCCTCCAACACCACAGCTCAAAAGCATCAATTCTTCGGCGCTCAGCCTTCTTCACAGTCCAACTCTCGCATCCATACATGACTACTGGAAAAAGCATAGCCTTGTCTAGTCGGACCTTAGTGGGCAAAGTAATATCTCTGCTTTTGAATATGCTATCTAGGTTGGNCAACTCTTTGCATGAGGTGGCCAAAGTACTGGAGTTTCAGCTTTAGCATCATTCCTTCCAAAGAAATCCCAGGGTTGACCTCCTTCAGAATGCACTGGTTGGATCTCCTTGCAGTCCAAGGGACTCTCAAGAGTCTTCTCCAGAACCACAGCTCAAAAGCATCAATTCTTTGGCACTCAGCCTTCTTCACAGTCCAACTCTCACATCCATACATGATCACAGGAAAAACCATAGCCTTGACCAGACGGACCTTAGTCGGCAAAGTAATGTCTCTGCTTTTCAATATGCTGTCTAGGTCGGTCATAACTTTTCTTCCAAGGAGTAAGTGTCTTTTGATTTCATGGCTGCAGTCACCATCTGCAGTGATTTTGGAGCCCAGAAAAATAAAGTCTGACACTGTTTACACTGTTTCCCCGTCTATTTCCCATGAAGTGATGGGACTGGATGCCATGATCTTCGTTTTCCGAATGTTGAGCCTTAAGCCAACTTTTTCACTCTCCTCTTTCACTTTCATCAAGAGGCTCTTTAGTTCCTCTTCACTTTCTGCCATAAGGGTGGTGTCATCTGCATATCTGAGGTTATTGATACTTCTCCCGACAATCTTGATTCCAGCTTGTGTTTCTTCCAGTCCAGCATTTTTCATGATGTATTCTGCATATAAGTTTATATATACACACAGGTAAAATATCGCTGATCTGCTTTTACAAACACCAATTGAAGTTTTTCTCTGCTGTTGGCACTAGAAGTAGAGAAATGAAGAACAGATGAGCTTCTCCTGGGAATTCTAAATGAAAGAAAATTGAAAACTTTTCCCTGACCTCTGGGGTATTCACTTTGGGACAAATCACTATAGCATCTGTAACCAGCCTCATTAGCCACACACAACAGGTAGTCCTCTCTCAGAACAAAGTGGAGCCATTAAGATTTTTTTTTAATACAAATTTATTTATTTTAATTGGAGGTTAATTACTTTACAATATTGTACTGGTTTTGCCATACATCAACATGAATTTGCCACAGGTATACACGTGTTCCCCATCCTGAGCAGCCCTCCCTCCTCTCTCCCCATACCATCCATCTGGATCTTCCTAGTGCACCAGCCCCAAGCATCCTGTATCATGCATTGAACCTGGACTGGCAATTCTTTTCATACATGATATTACACATGTTTCAATGCCATTCTCCCAAATCATCCCACCCTCTCCCTCTCCCACAGAGTNTTCCTCTGCCTTTTCTAAAACCAGCTTGAACATCTGGAAGTTCACGGTTCACATATTGCTGAAGCCTGGCTTGGAGAATTTTGAGCATTACTTTACTAGCAAGTGAGATGAGTGCAATTGTGTGGTAGTTTGAGCATTTTTTGGCATTGCCTTTCTTTGGGATTGGAATAAAAACTGACCTTTAATAATACTAAATAATGCATGAGAATCAGAAGCCTCTGAGAGTTCCAAGACACATTTAGAATAAAAAAAGGTGGTTTACAACTCTCCCTTGAGGCTGAAGCATCGTGTGACTTTTGTATTTGTCCTGTATTCCTCTTGCTAGTCTAGGAAGGCTCCCATCTTCTTTGGCTCTAAGACTAAGGCTCTCATCAACTCACCTGTTACAGGTTCCAACATCTGTGGAAGTAGATAACTATGAAAGTGATTGTCAGCAGCACATTCAAGCCCCAGAGGAAAGCCTAAGTGACAATGGGCGGAGGAGATATCAAATGGAACTCTATAAGTTAATACCTCACTCCAGGGGAGCTTACCTGGGCTCCCAATGCGTTCTATGTGCTGTGGGCTGCTGTGGATAGTATGAGGCTGTGTCTCATCCTACATCTTATAGGTGAGTACATGCTCAGACCCCCTGCCCTCAGGCATTCATAACTGCAAGATTTCCAGGGTGCAGTTGTAATCAGTATTCTGCTTGGATGTGGGTTGCTCCGCTTCCTTGAATATATAGCAGTTCTCCAGTCAGTTGAGATGCACAGCCTGTGGATAGAATTTCTGTCTGTGGCTGGTAACAGCCCCCAAGTTCAAGGACAGTTAAAATTGGGACAGTCACAGTAGGGGGGTACTGACACAGTCAAGAGTAATAAGACAATTACTGTAGGAAGTTCACTGTGGGAACCTGCAGGCTTCTTAATGATGGGGTCATCTACCCAGGTCCTACCACAGGGGAGGAGTTAGACACTGCAGGCTTCTTAATGATGGGGTCATCTACCCAGGTCCTACCACAGGGGAGGAGTTAGACACTGGTTAACAGATGCATGGCTAAGTAAATGTGTGACCGAATGAACATGGGAATGCACGATGGATGCATGCTTGGATGGAAGCATGGAATGATGAAGTCATCTTAACCTTTCCTTTCTTTTCTATTGTGGAAATTCAATAGGAAAAGGTGAACCTGAATTCGATTTCAGTTCAGTTCAGTTGCTCAGTCATGTCTGACTCTTTGCAACCCCATGGACTGCAACACGCCATGCTTCCCTGTCCATAACCAACTCCCGAAGATTGCTCAAATTCTTGTCCATCGAGTCAGTGATATCATCCAACTATCTCAACCTCTGTCATCCCCTTCTCCTACCTTCATTTTTCCCAGCATCAGAGTCTTTTTCAAAGAGGTAGTTCTTTGCATCAGGTGGCCAAAATATTGGAGCTCCAGCTCCAGCATCAGTCCTTCCAATGAATATTCAGAACTGATTTCCTTTAGGATTGACTGGTTTGATCTCCTTGCAGTCCAAGGGACTCTCAAGAATCTTCTCCAACACCATGGTTCAAAAGCATCAGTTCTCTGGCGCTCAGCTTTTTTTATAGTCCAACTCTCACATCCATACATGACTACTGGAAAAACCATAGCTTTGACTATATGGACCTTTGTTGGTAAAATAATGTCTCTGCTTTTTAATATGTTGTCTAGATTGGTTATACCTTTTCTTCCAAGGAGTAAGCGTCTTTTAATTTCATGGCTGCAGTCACCATCTGCAGTGATTTTGGAGCCCACGAAAATTAAGTCTCTCACTGTTTACATTGTTTCCCCATCTATTTACCATGAAGTGATGGGACCAGATGCCATGATCTATTAGTTTTTTAATATTGAGTTTTAAGCCAACTTTTTCACTCTTCTCTTTCACTTTCATCAAGAGGCTCTTTTGTTCCTCTTCGCTTCCTGCCTTGAGGGTGGTGTCATCTGCATATCTGAGTTTATTGATTTTTCTCCTGGCAATCTTGATTCCAGCTTGTGCGTCATCCAGTCTGGCATTTCACATGATGTTAAATAAGCAAGGTGACAATATATAGCCTTGATGTACTCCTTTCTCAATTTGGAACCAGTCCATTGTTCCATGTCTGGTTCTTACTGTTGCTTCTTGACCTGCATACAAATTTCTCAGGAGGTGGGTCAGGTGGTCTGGTATTTCCATCTCTTTAAGAATTTTTCAGTTTGTTATGATCCACATAGTCAAAGGCTTTAGCATAGTCAATGAAACAGAAGTAGATGTTTTACTGGAGTTCTCTTGTTTTTTTCTGTGATCCAACGGATGTTCCTCCCTTTTTCCAAATCCAACTTGAACATCTAGAAGTTCTCAGTTCACATACTGTTGAAGCCTCGCTTAGATAATTTTGAGCATTACTTTGCTAACATGTGAGATGAGTGCAATTGTGCGGTAGTTTGAATATTCTTTGGCATTGCCTTTCTTTGGGATTGGGATGAAAAGAGACCTTTTCTAGTTTGTGGCCACTGCTGGGTTTGCTGGAGTCAAATTTTCAGGCATATTAAGGGCAACACTTTAACACTATCATCTTTCAGGATATGTAATAGCCTCACTGGAATTTCATCACTTCCACTAGCTTTGTTCCTAGTGATGCTTCCTAAGGCCCACTTGACTTTGCACTCCAAGATGTCTGGCTCTAGGTGAGTGACCACACCATCATGGTTATGTGGGTCACGAAGATCTTTTTTGTATAGTTCTTTTATGTGTTTTTGCCACCTCTTCTTAATATCTTCTGCTTCTGTTAGGTCCATACCATTTCTGTCTTTTATTTTGTCTGTCTTTGCATGAAATATTCCCTTGGTATCTCTAATTTTCTTGAAGAGATCCCTAGTCTTTCCTATTCTATTGTTTTCCTCTATTTCTTTGCATTGTTCTCTTAAGAAAGCTTTCTTATCTCTCCTTGTTATTATTCTCAAGAACTCTGCATTCAATTGGGTATATATTTCCCTTTCTCCTTTGCCTTTCACTTCTCTTCTTTTCTCAACTATTTGTAAGGCTTTCTCAGACAACCATTTTGTCTTTTTGCATTTCTTTTTGTTTGGGAAATTTTGATCACTGCCTCCTGTACAATGCTATGAGCCTCTGTCCATAGTTCCTCAGACGCTTTATCTATCAGATCTCATCCCTTGAATCTATTTGTTACTTCCACCAGATAATTGTAAAGGATTTGATTTAGGTCATACCTGAATGGTCTAGTGGTTTTCCCTACTTTCTTCAATTTAAGTTTGAATTTTGCAATAAGGAGTTCATGATCTGAGCCACAGTCAGCTAGTGGTCTTATTTTTATTGACTGGATAGAGCTTCTCCATCTTTGGCTGCAAAGAATATAATCAATCTCATTTTGGTATTGACCATCTGGTAATGTCTATGTGTAGAGTCATATCTTGCATTGTTGAAAGTGGGTGTTTGCTATGACCAGTGTGTTCTCTTGGTGAAACTCTGTTAGCCTTTGCCCTGCTTCATTTTGTACTCTAAGGACAAACTTGCCTGTTACTCCAGGTATCTCAACTACCTTTTGCATCCCAGTCTCCTATGATGAAAGGATATAATTTTTGGTCTGCTGCAGCCAGGTCCACTCCAACCAGAGCCCCTGTCCCTGCAGTAGGCCCCTGCTAACTGGTGTCTCTGCAGGAGACACTCAAACACTCAGAGACAGGTCTGGCTCAGTCTCTTCTGGGGTCCCTGGTCCTGGTGCACACAAGGTTTTGTTTGAGCCCTCCAAGTGTCTCTGGCAGGTATCAGGTTTGATTCTAAACTCTATTTCACTCCTCCTTGTCTTGCTAGGGCTTCTCCTTTGCCCTTGGACATGGGGTACCTTTTTTTGGTGGGATCCAGCATTCTCCTGTTGATGGTGTTCAATGGTGAGTTGCAATTTTTCAAATTCCATTTAGAACTTACGAATCAGTTGACTCACTCTAGGACTTGATGAAGACTCCTAGCCTCTAATCTTCATGACTGCAGGATACTAACATTAGACATACGAAGGAACTTAGGTTTGGAGAAATATTTACCTAAAGTCACAAGCGGCAAAGCAGGGGTTATCCAAGTTAAGTATTTACCTAAATTCACAAGTGGGAAAGCAGGAGTTATCTGAAGACCATATGTATTATCACTTGCTATTCTGACAGGCAAAATTTAAGACTACAAGAATATTTGATTGCAGGCTTCTGGAATTATGACCTAGCAACTTCTAGAATTTTTTCAAACATATTTTGCAGCTATGAACTAGAATATATGCATCCTCAAAATTTGGGGGGAAATTTTAAAAATACAAAAATAATTTAAGAGTTTCAATACAATTCATAGGAACACATAGCATGGTGCAGTTCACACAGTAAACTAGGGGATGGAAGAACCAGATTCTGGTCCCTGTACTGACACAATAGCCAAATACAAGACCTCGTGCAGATCACCTCCCCTCTGTTCCAAGTCTCTTACTACGAAATCGTCCAAGGTCAGATCAGCTCTATTGTTTCTAGTTAAGACAAACTTCAGCTCTTGGACTAAGGTGGAAGAAGTAACTCCTTTTATGTACTGCATTTTGAAAAAACTAACAGTATTTTTTCTCCAAATATAGTTTCTTTATTCTCAAGTCACCTTGATCTATATGGTTATATCAATGATGATGCTCACAGGTAGGACCACAAGGCAAGACACCATCCCCAGAAGGTAACTATCTGTGCTCAGTCTTTCCTCTTCGGCACACAGGCAGGGATTCATACTAAGTGAGGAGCAGCACCTGAGAAGGGATTGTGAAGCCCTAGTAACTAGGTGGTACCCATAGAGAACAGGCCAGGTTAAGGTACCACCAAACAAGTGCCATGGGTTCCAGGAAGTGAAAAGGATCAATAAAAGGATGGAGAGTCTGAGATAGACCATTCCAGCCACCAGTGAGTTGTCTGGGCTGTAAGATATCCAGGAGAGTGTTGCGGGACAGAGACCAAGACACAGTCAATGATAATAACTGCTCCCATGCACCAAGAGCAATATTTGAGTTACTGTGCATGTGTTTTCTTAATTATTCTTCACAACCAAGTGATAAAAACATAAAGAGCTACTTGGTGTCAGAAAAGACATCAAATAGTCTATAGAAGGGCCCCACACACTATGAGGCTCCAGTTTCAATGAAACTCTCAAAGCAGAATTGCTTCAAATTTGAACTTGAAAAGCATTTCAATTATTAAAAAGTTTTATTTACATTTTAATTAATTTACATTTAATTTAATTAATTTACATTTTAATTAAGCATAGACTATTATGACAACTATGCATCAGCTCTTAGAAAGAACAATTGGGAGTGTAAGGACATTGGCATAATATATTTCCTAAAAATTTGTGCCAAATACCATCAAACCTTTCACTTCAAATTTCAATTCACATTGCAAAAGATAATTTAAAAATTTATTTGACTTCCCTGATGCTCTGCTTTGGGATTTCTCCACATCCATGAAATGCCACTCAGCCCTTGTGGACACATCCCAGCTTCCCCCGTCCATGGACGATCTTAAGGAACAGTCTGCAGAGTTTCTCAGAGGGTCCTCAGCAGCATTTCGTCTCAGTCATCCACAGGGGCACCCAATTCAGTAACTCACCTTTTTGGGCCATCCCTCATTCCCTGTTTCACTTTCCCTATGTTTTATCCCAGGTCCTCTGGATCACCTTCCATCCACCTACAAGGTTAACACAAGACCTTGTTTTAGGCTCTGCTTTCAGTAGAACCCCAATAAAGTCAACCACGGTATTATTTCTGTGATGGGAAATTCAACCTGAGATGCAGACAGTGTTGAGCATGGGCTAACTTTATAAGTAGTCAATTCATTTGTAAATATCTGTATTTTCTACAATATTTGCCTCTCCACACAATTCTCCTAACACCATGGTATTTATTTAATAAATATTCATATAAAGCTGCTGCTGCTGCTGCTAAGTCGCTTCAGTCGTGTCTGACTCTGCTACCCCATAGACAGCAGCCCACCAAGCTCCCCCATCTCTGGAATTCTCCAAGGAAGAACACTGGAGTGGGTTGCCATTTCCTTCTCCAATGCATGAAAGTGAAAAGTGAAAGTGAAGCCGCTCAGTCGTGTCCAACTGTCAGCGACCCCATGGACTGCAGCCCACCAGGCTCCTCCGTCCATGGGATTCTCCAGGCAAGAGCACTGGAGTGGGTTGCCATTGCCTTCTCCTAAATTATAATTCTTCAACTTAACAATCAAATCTACCAAGGCTGAGAGAACTTAAGTTAGATGCAGATGGTCTCCTAGCTGGTCCCATATCTGAAGCCTGAATTCATGTCAGTGGTCTCTCATTCACTCACTTTACAATCTCATGCAGCCTTCACTTCTTGAAATAAAATTCCTTCTGTAATTGACTGAGACAAATAGGCTAGGGCAGTTACACACACTGAATAAGTCATCATTCTGATGTGCTTTGCTGACACTGTGCTGTCCTCTTTTGTGATAAAGATATCATTATTTTTAACCAGGCATAATGATGTGATAATAATACACAAAGCAAAGGGGAAAATATTTTATAAACTTTAAAGTCTGATACGTGAAAGTGTGACAGTGTTAGTTGCTCAGTCATGTCTCTTTGCGACTTCGTGCACTGCAGCCTTCCAGAATCCTCTGCCCATGGAATTGTTCAGGAAAGAATACAGGAGTGGGTTGCCATTCCCTTCTCCAGGGGATCTTCTCAACCCAGGGATCAAATCCAGGTCTCCCACATTGCAGGCAGATTCTTTACTGTGTGAGCCATCGGTGAAGCCTAAAAGTCTGATATATATATAGGTAATTAATTTTACTTTTGGACCACTCAATTGCTTTCTCAGGACTTTCCAGTCGTAAACAAAGGGATGATCAATAAGATTCTCTTTAGTCTTGATATTTATAACCACAATAAATTTACATACTTGCTAATCACTGACACAGGCCAAATTCAACAGAAAGCCAGAATAAAAATAAGGTCTTTAACCAGGTATGATTAATTATCTAAAGACATCTTAGTCTGCACAATTTAAAGTTCACAAGGACCTTTATCCCCTCTTCATACACATTAATTTTAAAATATTAATGATAATACTAAATTAGTGCAATGTTTTGTCTCCATTTTACAAATAAGGAAGGAAACTGAATTCTAAGAGATAAGGTAAATAATTAACAAGAATGAATAATTGCAATTGCAATGAGCAATAACAAGCTGCAATCTGTGTGGTTAATATGAGTACTTTATGTGTTGAGTACTTTACATTGTAAAGTACTGTATCCTTACCACAACCAAGTGAGGGATGTCCCATTTTTCAGATGAGGAAACTGAGGTCCAGAAACGTTACAGCCTAACTCTGCACTAATCGTTCTAAAATAATCTAGGCTAATAGTTTCTTGGGAAAGCAATCTGGACCTGTGCTTGACATGGCAAAGGACAAGGGAGTGCATACCATCAGCCTCCAGAACAAGCACACTGCTGGTTATACTGTAGGTGTCTCTAGTAGAGTGGATGCTGATCTTTAACACCCTTGGTCTTTTTTAACCCTGATCACAGTAATGTGGTCTGTGAGGTATCTATTGGACATGAAGGTCAGTTGGATGTTTGCACCTAGCTCAGATCGCTGAAGGGGGCCTTGCAAGGCTTAAGAGTAGCTGCTCCTGCCTATATGGGGGACACTGCCTATGAGATGATGCAGAGGAGCCCAAATCCAACGTGAACAAATCATAAGCACCTCCATCAGCAAGGCACATCGCCTCCTCTTCCACAGAGTTCAAAGATTACCTTCCGAAGTGAGCTGGATTATGAAGCTGATTTCAGAAGGAAGACAAGGAAGTTACAGGGTCCATGGGAGTTTGTAAGGAGGACTGACTCCCACCCACACCTCACGACCCTGCTTACTGGCTATGAAACCATCACGTTCATCGAGTTCTCACTGAACCCTAGGAGGGAGCTGCTCCTATTCTCATTTCACAGATGAGGATCCTGAGTCCAGAGCCTACATACCTTGTGCAAGCTCCACAGCTGGTCAGTAGAGTCAGGGTTCTTAGCCAGGAATTAAAGACCTAGGATCTGTGCTCACTGACTAGGATCAGCTCTGTCTTCAGTCCCTGGACAGGGAAGGGTATATTACTGCTCGAGGACAGGTCAGATGAAGGCAGGCAGTACAGAAAAGGGGTAGGAGCACAGGCTTTGGGGTCACACTCAGCCGAAGTTTGCACTTTCAGACCCTCTATTGCATGAGCCTGGATAACTCAACTCTCTAAGCCTTAGTCTCCTCATCTGTAAAATGGGAATGATCCTTAATTCTCAGAGTTATTTAGGAAATTCAGTAAAGTAACCCACCTAAAATACAGTACTCACTCTACAAGTTATAGCTATCATCATCATATATCCACTACAACCATCTGAGAAACCTTTTAAATCATATTTCTAAAGCTGACAGAAGAGAGGGATGACTCACCTAAAAGCATCACAGCAAACAGAGCTCACATTCCAGCTCAGGAATTTTGACTGTTATATCACAGCTGCCTCTATTTCTCCATAGTTGTCACCATTATAACCAATAACCTTCAGTATTTTCCTACTTTCACTTCAATTCTGGACTGGGCAGCATGGAAACTATATAGAGACATCTAAGAGCACCCACCGTGGGCCCCACTGTCTGGATGCCAAGCAGGGGTCAAGGGAAGGGGTCTCCAGGTGATTGCCCTGAGGTGGACATAACATTGTTACTGCACAGTTGAGGAAACAGCTCAGGAGTACAGTTGTTTTTCTGGCGTCACAGATGGCTCAGGGCAGCCATGAGAGGCGACATTGATCCACTCCACTCCAAAGACTGGCCACCTCCAAACGTAAGAGGCAGTGCCTGCTTGTCAGTTGTGAGGGTCTCAACAGAGAGGAGAGGCATAAATGCATCAAATTCCCAGTCGGAAACTTTCAGGAGACCTGAAGTCTCGGTGCCAACTGTGAGAACTGAATGCGTACAGACATGACAATTCAGGATATTAAATATAGAGAACTGAAATGGAGATTTGAAATAAGACTTCTATAACTTTAAGATTTGTATTCTTATGGAGAATGGAAGGAAAAAAAAGTATAGAAAGCACATTGAATGTGTAAACTGACAACCCTGCCTCTAACCCCAGCTCTGTCATTTGAGACCCTTAAGACCCGGTCTCTCTGATCCCTCTGTTGCCTGTCCCATCTCATACATCAGACAACACACATGGGGACACTTGGTACACAATAAATGCTCCACAGGGGTCAGTGAACATGACCAGAGGCATAGAGGTGGGAGTATGCAAGGGCGGGAGCTGAAGAAGGGGCTTAGGGTTAACCTGAGGAGCTGTTACTGCAAAGGCACATTAAGTCCAAACAGAAGGGGGCCTGATGCCAGACAAGGAACTTTCCCTTCCCCACTGCAGACCACAACACCCTCAAACAGTTGCACAGGGAGGTGGCAGAATCAAAGTGATGCTCTCAGGGGGCTAAGCTTGCAACAGTTGGACAGATACACATGTGCAGGCAAAGAAGAAAAACAAGACAAAGAGGAAATACTCAGAGTGAAGAAGAAAAGAAATATTATAACTTGATTCTGATCATAAAGGACCTGTTTGGAGTTTTTCACACCGATCTGGAATCCTACTGGGTGAATATTTTTCTTATTTTCTGCCGGATAAGAAAAAAGGCACACAGAAGTTGAAAGGTAGTGGGGTCATTCATTCTGTCTGAGAATTCTTGGAGTAGGCAGAAAGGCGAGTTCTTTCAGAGAAAGAATGAATGCAGGGTTAGTGCCTCTATGGTAAATACGTGAGATTTTCAAGCCCAGCATCCCTTCTACATTTTTTGCAGGTGATTACTTGGGCCGTTGCAGTCACACAAGTTCCCATTGCTTATACGGAGCTTTTCCTGACACTGGTTCGTTCTTGCTTGGCCCAGAACTGGTTAATGCTAAACTTGACCTGAAATTTTTTCCACCTCTTCCCTCTCCACATTCCTGCCCTTCCACCCAGTTGTTCATTTGCCAAGCTGACTCATTTATCAGTGTTGGAGCACGAAAATACCCCCTCCCTTTGGGCTGAACTGCTTGCTGGCAGCTCCCTCTTGTGGAAAAAGACCTTTGAAGCTACACAGGGTGAGATAAGGAGGGGGAGGAAAGATTAGGATGGAGAGAGAACAAGAGTCTGTGAAGAGTCAGGGTGGGGAGGAGGAGTGGGTGCTAAAGAATGATCAAAGCTAATAGTAGGGAGAATGAGAATCTTGAACCCACATCCACCTGTTTCCCAGCTAAGCCAGTCAGGAAAGAATTCCAGCCTGTCTTTAAAGTTGACTTTGAATAACTTCCCGCTGAGCCAGTGTTGACTGAAGCCTTCCTGGAAGGGACTTTGGTGCACAGCTGGGCATAATGTCTACTGTTTCCTCCAGTCTAGTGTTAATATGGAGAACATTCAACCTGAAGAGTACATGGAGTTGGGGATAGGAGTGTGACTCCTTCTTCTTTAGGAGGATGTAGGGGGTGGAGCAGAGAAGGCGATGGCACCCCACTCCAGCACTCTTGCCTGGAAAATCCCATGGACGGCAGAGCCTGGTAGGCTGCAGTCCATGGGGTCGCTAAGAGTCGGAAATGACTGAGGCAACAGCAGCAGCAGCAGCAGGAGGGGGTGGAGAAATGGAATTTGGGGGTGGGTACTTGAGAGTTTTATTACCAGTCCAAGGTAGCCTCCCTTTCTTTACCTTCATCCCTTTTTTCCCTGAGTCCTTAGCCTACGACTGTCTGCACCCAAGGCAAATAGTAGGTGTTTTCACGTATGACCTTCTTGCCAGCCTGCCCAGAGGGACCGGTAAGAGGTTTCATCCACCTTTTTCCAGCCTGGATTCCTAAGCCTCCTGAGAAAGTCTCTTTTCCAGTATTTTATTTCAGTCTAGTTCTCCCTTCCGTCATTTCAATGTTTGCTTCTTATACTTAGAACTTTGACATTTGATGTACAAATATCAGTTATATTTTCCTGGTGGAATTGATACATAGTGACCTTTTGATCACTATGTAATCCTTTTTGTTTCTAGTATCAGGTTTTTACTTAAATTCCATTTTATCTACTCTCAGTATAGTGACCCTTGCTATCACTTGGTTACCATTTTAATGAACATGATTTTCCTTTCTTCCAGTCTCAGCCTAAGTATGTTCATAGATCTAAAATGAGCCTCTTATAGATAGCATGTGCTTGGGTCCTAGTTGCTTTTTCTTATTTACTCAATCTATGTCTATCTATTGAGGACTTGAATCCATTTACATTTAAAATAATTACTATTGGAGAAGTGCTTACTATTGCCATTTTGTTCATTGTTTTCTGTATATCGTGTCTTTCCCTCCTTTCCTGTCTTAATGCCTTCTTTTGATTTTGCATGGTTTCTATCTCTGCTCTAATCTGCCCTAATCTCATTTTCTTCCTTCTGCTGGCTTTGTGTTCAAGAAGAACACAGTCATCTAAACGTATTTCACACTATTAATTCAGAAGATGGCAAGAGGGAGGAAGCACCCATTCCCAGAGAATAAAAGAAGAGCAGACCTTGGAGCAGAATTCTCAGGGCAGACCAAGGAAAGGTCAGGCGACAGGAGCGTGAATTAACCCCTCCGGGAGAGCTTTTCTAAACATGACCTGTAAGTGAGTGACACTCACGACCTCTCTTTCCAGTCTCATGATTCCCCAGAGCTACTCCTGGCTTTAGTAGGAGGACACACTTATTCACTGACTTCCTATGTGGGGAATGAATGAGGTCACCAACTAAACAGTGGTGATGCCTCAGGTACCTGCCACAGGCCCCATTCATATTCCAGTTGGAAACTGTTGCGTGGAATTGTGAAGATGGGAAGAGATTCTGCTTGCTTAAGGATTCCCTTGTTTTGGCTCAGTTGATATTGGGAATCTGGGGGCAAGTTTCACCCATGCTGAGATTTCATCCTGAGTCCAAAAGCTAAAATGCAGCTATAAGTATCTGTTTCTGATATTCAGGTCAAGAAATAGGTCATAAGAGACATAACATATATTTTGGAGCCCAGATTTGTTCCAAAAGTTCAGAATGACTAATCAGCCTTCCAGGTCCCAGTTTTCCAACTTTTTGGAAGTTGCTTTGCTCCTACCTCAAATATTTTTACTTTGAAATGTCCAATGTCTTACATTTGGGATATACCATATTTGGCCACCACAGAAGGGCTTGATTCAATATTGGACAAAGGATTCTAGTATGAGTAACCAGAAGGGCCATCAGCAGGATACCAATCTACAGGGCTGTTTGTGAATGAAGGGGAACAGTACCCAGTATGTGACAACAATTTACAGCATATTGCAGATTTTTAAAAACTTTACTTTTACTAAGCAAAGGTATGGAGTTTATCAGATTATTAGCACCATTCGTTGACACATAAGTGCCTGAACCAGATATATGGCATGTCAGGATGTCCTTTCATTAACTTCACACAACAGAAAGTGAAAGCGAAAGTTGCTCAGTTGTGTCTGACTCTTTGTGACCCTGTGGACTATACAGTCTGTGGAATTCTCCAGGCAAGAATACTGGAGTGGGTAGCCTATCTCTTCTCCAGTGGATCTTCCCAACCCAGGAATTGCACCTGGGTCTCCTGCCTTGCAGGCAGATTCTTTGCCATCTGAGCTACTAGGGCAGCCCCGCGTCACACAGCTAGGGCGCCACAGTTCCTGTGACACCTCACTGATGAAGATGGGATCAACCTGTTTTGTTCCTTATTGTGTTTTCTACTTGGAATACTTGTGGGAAATGTCTTCTATTGAAACCACAGATTAGTTATCATTCTTGCCCAGTTGCAATTGAGCCGCTTCTAGCGGACTTTCTGGGGACAAAGAAGACACATTGTAGTCCTGGTTAGAGCATCTCCAGCCTTGACCGCCACAACTCTCAGATCAGTTAACCCAGAACTCTTCACCTGAAGTTCCTGCAGGGAATGCCACTTCATTGCTCATGTTCCTTGTCTTGACCCAAGATATTCTGACGTTCTCTTAAGATCAGGGTGAGAGCTCATTACACGTCCTTTTAGCCACATGTACTGGCACCAACTTATAAATGTGGTTGCCACATGAGTCAATAGGAGGGGAGCAATGCACAGGAAGGAAACTGGCATCTTCTTTCTGCATCAGGATATGAGGATGGCCCAGAACATAGCAGATACAATTTAACTTACAAAGAGGACAAATACATTTTAATTAAACAAGAAATGTCAAATAGAGTTTATGTTAGATGTTTCTTTATGTTCTGGGATCAGAGACAAGGCCCCAATCTAAGAATGTGTTGATAACCAGCATACAATGTTATCAGAGTTATCTGGAGAAAGAGCCATCTCCCATTTTCTGAAAGTTCACTTTCATGAAAATAAATGTTGAGACTTGCTTTCTCAATGAAACTGATATCTTTCCAGATGGATGAGAATTATAATGCGAAAAAATCTTAACTATCACAATGTTTCATAGTAATCAGTGCTCTACCTTCCCAACAGAATCTTATTCTTCAGTATTTAATACTCTTGCTATGTGTTCTTAGGTATCACACAACCATCATTGTCATTGAGTTCATGGAAGATATACACAGAATGTATTTGAGATGAATTTTACAAAACTATGGAGGACTTTTTCTAGACAGATTTCTCAGATTTACTGCATTTGTTTTCTATTGCTGAATAACATATTACCACAAATATAGTGGCTTAAAAGACAGAAGTCCATTATTTCATAGTTTATGTGAATCAGGAGTTCAGACACAACTTATCTTAGTGGTCATTCACAGAAAGAAGATGGTGTTGTTGCCAAAACTTGGCCTCTGTTCACTGGCGCCAAATAGAAACACAGAGACAAGAGTTTTGGGTGAATTAGAAGAGTAGATTTTATTGCTTTGCCAGGCACAAGGATCCACAGTGGCCTAATGCTCTGAGGACTGTGTGACCCACCCTGGAGAGGTTAGGGAGGAGTTTTATAGCGTTCATGGAGCAGAGAGTGATCAGCTCATGGACATTTCTTAGACTGGTTGGCATCAAATGGTGACGTTTCAAGCAGCATCAACCTTCTGATTTCAATCAGTCGAGGATCTGTGTTCTTGTGGCCAACAGTTTTCATCTGGATGGGGGTCTGCTTCCTGTAAAAACAACTTGGACTGTGTATCAGGCCTTTATCTATGTCTTTCAGGGAACCGGGAGTTCAGTGACTCTGTTATGTGGCAGAATCTTAGTCTACATTTTTACCAGTCCCCCAGTTCAATAACTATTCTTTGTTTCTACATCTTCACGTTTCCTAGTCATTAACTCTCGAGTCAACATTTTACTTCAAGAGACAAGGACACAGGGGCTTGTACATGGTTTCAGTGTGAAGACACAGGGGAATGCCATCTAGAATCCAAGGAATATTTTAGGTACCAACTGGGAAGAGACCTGGAAAAGACTCTCCCTGAAGTTCATAGCAGCTTTATTTATACTTGCAAAAACTTGAAAACAACCCTGACGACCTTCAGTAGGTGAATTGATAAATTGATAAACCCAGATAAATATTATTCAGAACTGAAATAAAATGAGCTCTCAAGTTTGCGACCCCATGGACTGTAACCTACCAGGCTCCTCCGACCGTGGGATTTTCCAGGCAAGAGTACTGGAGTGGGTTGCTGTTTTTTTCTCCAGGAGATCTTCCCAACCCAGGGATCGAAACCAGGTCTCTCTCATTGCAGACAGATGCTTTACCATCTGAGCCACCAGGGAAGACTCTGACATAATGTGGAGGAATCTTAAATGTTATTAATAATTGAAAGCAAAAATCTACATGCTTCAGGATTCCAACAATGTGGCATTCTGGGAAAGGGCTCTGCTCTCATGACCTAGTTCCTTCCCAAAGACACACCTCTGAACACCATTGCCCCAGGGATCATATCTGAATATGTGAACTTTGAAGGGACACAAACATTCAGCCTATACCTGACTTCCTTAAGTTTTCCATAAGTCCTTGTCCTTTCCAACATCCCATGCTGAATACTGTACACATTTACTTGTCATGTCTCCTTAGGTTATTCTCAGTTGTGACACCTCTGACTTTCCTTGTTTTTGAATGAATATTGTTCAGCTGTATTATCGGAAATCTCTCTAGTATTAGTACAATTTTTCTGATGCATTGCTCATAATTAAACTAGGGATAAGGGCTTTAGGGAAGAAGATCCCAGAAGAAAAGCGCCATTTTTAAAAATCAAATCTATATGATTTATGCCTATTGATATTGATTTTTGATTGATGATGAACTCTTGATGACCTGGTTAACTTATTTTTGTTAGATTCCCCACCTTGAAGTTACCTTTCTCCCTCTTTTCTTTCTGTCCTCTTTGAAAGGGAGTTACCAAGTGTAGCCCATACTTTTGGAGTGGTGAACTTTATTTTCCCTTCTTTAGACTGAAGTATCTATTTGTACATAAATTCCTTGGGACTTTCCTGCACAGAAAACTTTGGGAGAGGGAGGTGGGGGGGGTTCAGGATGAGGGGGACCATATACCTGTGGCCAATTCATGGTGATGGATGGCAAAAAACATCACAACATTGTAATTAAATTTACAATTAAAATTAATTAATAAAAATTTCCTCCATTTATTAATATATTAAATTATTTATTTATACCAACATGGGCTCATATACATTTCTTTTATGATTTGGGCTATAATCTGTCTTAGTCTATTTGAGCTGTTATTACAAAATGTCACAAGGCTTCCCAGGTGATTCAGTGGTAAAGAATCCACCTATCAATGCAGGAGATGCAAAGGACTCAGGTTCGATTCCCTGGTTCAGGAAGATCCCCTGGAGTAGGAAATGGCCACCTACTCCAGTATTCTTGCCTGTAAAATTCCATGGACAGAGGAGCCTTCTGGGCTATAAACCACGGGGTCGAAAAGAGCCAGATCCAACTGAGCACATACGCATAGAACGAAACATCTCAGACTGAACAGCTCACAGCAGAAATTTATTGCTCACAGTTATGGAGGCTCAAAGTATATGATCAGGGTGGCAGCATGGTTGGGTGAGGGTCTTCTTGGATGTCAGATTTCTCATTGTATCTTCACATGCAGAAGATGCTAAGATACTGGATGTCTTTTTCAGTTCAGCTCAGTTCAGTCGCTCAGTCGTGTCCAACTCTTTAGNTGAATGAATATTGTTCAGCTGTATTATCGGAAATCTCTCTAGTATTAGTACAATTTTTCTGATGCATTGCTCATAATTAAACTAGGGATAAGGGCTTTAGGGAAGAAGATCCCAGAAGAAAAGCGCCATTTTTAAAAATCAAATCTATATGATTTATGCCTATTGATATTGATTTTTGATTGATGATGAACTCTTGATGACCTGGTTAACTTATTTTTGTTAGATTCCCCACCTTGAAGTTACCTTTCTCCCTCTTTTCTTTCTGTCCTCTTTGAAAGGGAGTTACCAAGTGTAGCCCATACTTTTGGAGTGGTGAACTTTATTTTCCCTTCTTTAGACTGAAGTATCTATTTGTACATAAATTCCTTGGGACTTTCCTGCACAGAAAACTTTGGGAGAGGGAGGTGGGGGGGGTTCAGGATGAGGGGGACCATATACCTGTGGCCAATTCATGGTGATGGATGGCAAAAAACATCACAACATTGTAATTAAATTTACAATTAAAATTAATTAATAAAAATTTCCTCCATTTATTAATATATTAAATTATTTATTTATACCAACATGGGCTCATATACATTTCTTTTATGATTTGGGCTATAATCTGTCTTAGTCTATTTGAGCTGTTATTACAAAATGTCACAAGGCTTCCCAGGTGATTCAGTGGTAAAGAATCCACCTATCAATGCAGGAGATGCAAAGGACTCAGGTTCGATTCCCTGGTTCAGGAAGATCCCCTGGAGTAGGAAATGGCCACCTACTCCAGTATTCTTGCCTGTAAAATTCCATGGACAGAGGAGCCTTCTGGGCTATAAACCACGGGGTCGAAAAGAGCCAGATCCAACTGAGCACATACGCATAGAACGAAACATCTCAGACTGAACAGCTCACAGCAGAAATTTATTGCTCACAGTTATGGAGGCTCAAAGTATATGATCAGGGTGGCAGCATGGTTGGGTGAGGGTCTTCTTGGATGTCAGATTTCTCATTGTATCTTCACATGCAGAAGATGCTAAGATACTGGATGTCTTTTTCAGTTCAGCTCAGTTCAGTCGCTCAGTCGTGTCCAACTCTTTAGGACCCCATGAATCGCAGCACACCAGGCCTCCCTGTCCATCACCAACTCCCGGAGTTCACTCAAACTCACGTCCATCGAGTCAGTGATGCCATCCAGCCATTTCATCCTCTGTCGTCCCCTTCTCCTCCTGCCCCCAATCGCTCCCAGCATCAGAGTCTTTTCCAATGAGTCAACTCTTCACAAGAGGTGGCCAAAGTACTGGAGTTTCAGCTTCAGCATCATTCCTTCCAAAGAAATCTCAGGGCTGATCTCCTTCAGAATGGACCGGTTGGATCTCCTTCTAGTCCAAGGGACTCTCAAGAGTCTTCTCCAACACCACAGTTCAAAAGCGTCAATTCTTTGGTGCTCAGCCTCACAGTCAAACTCTCACATCCATACATGACTACTGGAAAAACCATAGCCTTGACTAGATGGACATTTGTTGGCAGTCATATCTCTGCTTTTGAATATGATACCTAGGTTGGTCATAACTTTCCTTCCAGGAGTAAGCGTCTTATAATTTCATGGCTGCAATCAAGGGTACTAATCCCATGCATGAATGGAGAGCCCTCATGAAGTAGTCACATTCCAAATGTGCCAGCTTGTAACAAGATCACCTTGGGGCATAGTATTCTAAAATGTGAGGTTTGAGGGGACAAAAACATTCAGAATATGCATATGTATACACACACACACACACACACATACATATGTATCTCCAATGCTTTATATATTTGTTGCTCAAATTGGTCCATCGTTGACCATTAGCACCTCTTTTTGTTGGTTCTGAGCCCCTTTGACAAACTCCAATCAATGACAATTTTTCTCTTTTCTGTATTATTTTTCTGTATTGGTTTTTAAATTCCTTGCTTTCTGAGGAATATTGAATTGATGATAGGATTTCTGAACACAAGAAGAGAGATTAACCTTTGATGAAAGGACTTTAAAACACAAGATCCAGGTGACTGACTTAGGTAATTTTTATTCTGAAATCAGTATCTAGTAAAAACGAATCCAATCATTTATTAAATTAAATATTAACAGCCTACTATGTTGCAGTCACTGTTTTGGCAACTGAGGATTCAGAGTCACTTCTCGTTAGAACTGACTTTCTGTTTGAGGAAGAAACATTACATTTTGCATGGTGCATGAATTTCAGTTTAGTTGAATAGCACCAATCCCCCAACACACAGTTCAGATGTCATTTAGCACAGGAAATTTGCTGTGAGCAATTGCATAAAGTACAACTTTGCTGCTAACTGTCCTGCAGACCACAAATCACTGTGTGCTAACAGATGCTCATTGTGATCCATATCCATCATGTCCTTTCTTCAAATGTCTAGTTACTGCCCACTGTTACTCTGTTAGTTTAGGCAGAAACATTAAAGTATGTACTTGTGTTGTCTCCCCTCGCCTGATGATAAATCTACATGACATTTACAAAAAAAAAAATCATAGAAAGGAATTGGCAGCAAAAATGAAAAGTGTAATGAAGAGATGAAAAATGATGCTGAAACTTATGTCCAAACTGAAAATTAATGGATTACAGAAGAAATAGCTGACCATGGGAGTAGTAACTTTATACTGTTAGAAAAATTTCAGATATGCAGTGAGAAGAACTTAGCGAAGGCCAGCTTATCACATAAATGAGGAAACTGGTGGTGAGGGACCAAGAGTGAAAATATCCCAGAGGAAGTAAGAGCAGCAAGTTAAAGAAAGTCTCGTAAAGATTTCACAACACTGAGAGTACAAGGCATATCATATCTGAAACTGATCCAAACATAGCAAGGAGCTTGATAATTCATTACGTCATAAAACAGATACTCTTTTTTTAAAAAAAAATTTATTTATTTATTTATTTTACTTTACATATTGTATTGGTCTTGCCATACATTGACTTGAATCATTGTAAATTATACAAAAAGAAGTCAAGCACTGTTGAAACACTTTGGATAAGTTTTTATAAAGAAATAAGTTGTATTAATTCTCAGTGTTTCTAACTTGTCAAACTATGTATTATTGGATTTACTTAAAAAAAATTTCTCCATATATTTAAAGATGACAGGAAGGTAGTTTTTAAGGTTTTGAAAGTAAATTTTAAAGATCTTAGAATAATCATTATCTTTCCCATTGATTACTGAGATCACTGTCCATGACTCAGTGAACATAGCCATTTCTATGGTCCTTCCCTATGATGCACAGTTAGTACTTCCTACAACAGATGGTAAAAAGTCCTCGGGAAAAAATCAACCAGCTGAAGGGGCATGGAATGCCAGCGTGAGATGGGATTGATATTTTATGCGGGGTGGTGTATGAAAGGTGCCTTTGATAAAGTGACATTTGAGCAGAGGCTTGTAGGAAGAGAGAATGAACCATGCAGGTATGTGAGGGAAGGGAGCAGAGGAGCAACAGGATTTGACTGACATTTCCAGAGAATCACTGTGCCTGAAAGGGGAAAACCAGTTAGAGACATAGCAATGGTGCCGGAAGAGATAATGATGTCTGGGATCAGAGAGTAGAGATGGGCATGAGAATGGGCAGACTCATCCACTGGAAAGAGCTCTGTGGTGTGCTAGAGGAGGCTTGGACTGATGAAAGCTGGTATTTACATTTTGAGGAATTTTGCAAGCTAGTTGTTAATTTTGCTAACTTGAAATTAACCACATTGGGAGTATTTACACCAAAGAATTGTACTACCAATCAAGCTTTTTGTTTTTCTTTTAAAAGTCAGTTATTAAAGATTTACCATCTCACCACTGGACATAGCCATTTTGAATATTGCCTATAAAAGAAAGATATGACTCCAGGTTTCTGGACATGGTATATTTTATGAGCAACAGGGTTGAGAAGGATGCACAATAATAGAAAAACTCCTCTTCCCATCGCAGAGAGAAGAGGGGACACTACTTTCCAGATTTGACAAGTAGGCCTTTTAGACAATGGACGAGGAGAGTAATTTCTCTTAAACAAAGATGAGGAATATTTGTACTGAAGAGGAAATAGAGAACCTCAGAGGATGAAGAGTTAGGTGAAAGCAGGAATCCAGAACAGAGTAACTCCTCAGTATAGGGTCCATTAATGTGTAGTCATGCAAGTCAGAGGTGATAGATGAGAGATAACCTGTCTGCGTAGATCTATTTCTCACATTTCCGGGAGATGTCCTGAGTCAGTGCCCAGAGCTACTTTCCATGATCCCTGCTCAAGACCACGTATGAAGACCCAGCTCAAGGGACACCAAGGACTGTGGGAAGGAGCTCAGGAGCAGGTATGCAGGTCTCCATGGAGGGGAGGCATATGAAACATACCAGCTGGGTCGTTCTCTTAGGCTGGGCCCCTCAAGGAGGGAAGGAAGCAGCAGAGGCTGAGATGGCCCCTAGTTGGGAGGAAGGAGGGAGGTGGAAAACATGTTGATCCTTAATTATCTGCTCATCAGTCAAAAAATCTTCCCTGCATGCTTCCCACATGTGCAGGTGTTCTCCTCCTGGATGCCTGTCCTAAGAGGATGGGTAGCCCCTGAGATAGGACTCTGTCCCCTCGGACTCATCCCCTCTTCCCCAAGTCCTGCTACCCCCTCTCCAGCCCTTCCACTCCATCACACACAGAATCAGAGCAAGACACCCCTCAGAACAGCTGATCAAGGACTTCTCAACTTTATCCTAAAACGTGGATTCCTTTTGCCCCCAAATGCCTTAGAGTTCAAGTGATCTAGAAAGGTCTTTCACTCAGCTTCCCCTCATATAGCACCTTCTCACTACTTCCTCCACAGAACTGCTAAGACTACGAAAACCACAAGTCCAGCTCACATCCTCCAGCACTTCACACACCCCCTGGGAGTTGGGACTCTCTTGGAGGGAAACAGGATACTCCTGAAGGTATTGAGAGAGGTGTGTCACCTCTTAACTCCATGTGGGCTCTGACCCTGTGTGACCTGCAGGTGACCTCCTTGATGACCTTGTGTCTTCAAGGACAAATGTTGTCCTGCCGTCCCTCCCACCCCAAGTTACAGTCAGGCTCAACGCTTCCTGTGGACAAAGATGACAGACACACTGACCATCAGCTGCAGCTTGGGGGTGAGGAGGAGAACTGCCAGGAGAATCTCTGGGCCTGGCAATCAGGGGACAAGAGGAATGATTAGAGAGATCACACAGGAGCCATTTTCAGGGGTCTTCACTTACTCTTTCTGAGGCCGTGTAGGCCCATCCCCACTCTGAGCCTTTGACTGCGTCCTGTTCTGGGCTCAGCTCAAGGCAGAAATCAGAGTACAAAGGTCATTCATTCATTCTCACTCATTGTCTACCAGACTGCAAGTGTCCTCTTTCTTATAGAGAAAATGCCAGAAGTAAAAACAACTGTGAGACAAGAGAAAATTCAGTAGATCCTAGGGCACAAGGATCTGGGGCTACCCATCCTATCTTACTAGGCTGCAATCCCATCCTCAGCCAGCCACCTGGAAAACTGCAGGAGAAAGAGACAAGACAGATATAAGAGGAATGCAGAGTTACTTCAACACTCCACAAGTGATATTAAAATTGCCTAAATTTGAAAATACTGGAAAAATGTCCTACAGAGCAGTGCACAGATCATAGGAAGCGGATTCAATTTATGCTCGATTTAAAAGGGTTGACACAGAATCTCCAAAATGTGAGCATATATTATTACATATATCACAAGGGATGATCAATAGTGATCAAGTCAAGAATCTTGAGATGGCGCATTATCTTAGATTTTCCAAGTAGAGCCCATGTAATCACAAAGATTCTTATAAGTAAAAGACGGAGGCAGGACAATTGGAAAAGGAGATGTGATGTCAGAAGCAGAGGTCAGAGTGATGTGGGGCCCTTTGCCAAGGAGTGTAGGCACCTCTGGGAGCTGAAAATGGCAAGGAAATGGACTCTCCCCTAGAGCCTTCGGAAGGAACTTCAGAAGGAGTTCTCTGTAGGAGAACTCTGGTCTACAATAGCTGGCCTGTTGTAGATTTCTGCCTGCTCCAACTGTATGAGGGCTTCCCAGGTGGCACTAATGGTAAAGAACCTGCCTGTCAATGCAGGAGATGTAAAAGATCTCCTTGGTCAGGAAGATCCCCTGGAGGAGGGTATGGCAAATCCACTCAGGTATTCTTGCCTGGAGAATCCCATGGACAGAGGAGTCTGGTGGGCTACAGTCCTTAGGGTTGCAAAGAATCAGACACAACTGAAGTGACTTAACACACACACAACACACATTAAATCACTAAACATGATAGTTACTTACAGTGACTATTGGAACTTAATTCAAGGAGAGATGTGAATAAATGGGGAAGAAAGAAAGAAAGTGAAGTTGCTCAGTTGTGTCCGACTCTTTGCAACCCTGTGGATTGAAGCCTACCACACTCCTCAGTCCATTTTCCAGACAAGAGTACTGGAGATTTTCCAGACAAGAATACTGGAGTGGGTTGCCATTTCCTTCTCCAGAGGATCTTTCCAACCCAGGGATCGAACAGACGCTTTACCATCTGAGCCACCAGGGAAGTCAATAAAAAAAATAAATAAATGGACAGGAATGAATTAAAATATATAACATCTGGGGAGAAGAGATGAAAAGGAGTGAAAAGTATCATTTGGCAATTGAGTGGTGAAGGGAAAAAGAAAAAAGTAGGGAGAAGTATTTAGGTTTCTGAAAGACAAAATAGAACCAAGAAATTAGAGGACTCAGAACCTTTCTCCCTCTATCAAAACCAGCCAACCAACCCAAAACTCCATTAACCTTATTGGATTATTATGTACTGAGAGACGAGAGGCCCATCAGGCTGGAAATATTCTAAAAACACCCCGAATTTCAAGGAAACGAGCAATGAGACGTGCGTGCTCACAGGAGACCAACTCAAACAGCAGCAGGGTCACACGGGCATCTTTGCTCAAGCCTCACAACCTGGATGTCCCTGGAAACATTTCCAGACTTGAGACCCAGCAGGCATGCTGGGTTAGGCACACTGCAGGACCAAGAAATGCCAGCCCTGGCCTGAGCCCCAGCAGGAGACAGAAGTATTTCTAAGGTGCTCCAGGCACCACTCCATGGTGCTCCACTGGAGAACCATCTGGAGCGGATTCTTCTCTCCTGCTCACCCAGTTCAGTACAACTTGAACCCTAGAAATAACACAAGGGAAAGCACAGGAGAACTCTGAGGTGGAAGAGGAGACAGACTGGCTAGGGACCCAGGTACTGGAGAAATAACCTAGTGGTCAGGCACCCAGGCCCACTCTCCTAACTCCCCAGCAAAAGAGGAGACCCAGGTGTGGCACCAGAAGAAAATGTCTAAGCCAATAATCCTCGTTCCTTACTCAAGAAACAAGAAAAGAAGGACCAAAGTGAACCCAGAGCAAGCAGAGGGAAGGAAATCATAAAGAAGAAAAATCAGTGAAATTGAAAACAGAGAAACAATAAAGAAAATTACTGAAAGAAAAGTTTCTTTTTAAAGAGCAATAAAATTGAAAAACTCCCAGTATAACGGAGAAAGAAAAAAGGAAGAATGACACATTTCCACTATCAGAAATGAAAGAGAGGACATCACTACAGACTCTGCAGATATCAAAAGTATAATAAGGGAATACTATGAACAACTGTAAGCAGAAACTTGACAGCATAGACATCATGGACCAAATACTCCAAAAAGCAAAAGCTATCACAGTCACATAATATGAAATGAATACTTTAAATAGCCCTTAACAATTCTGATACATTCCAGAAAAATAAACGACCCAGTCAAAAAATGGGCCAAAGAACTAAACAGACATTTCTCCAAAGAAGACATACAGATGGCTAACAAACACATGAAAAGATGCTCAACATCACTCATTATTAGAGAAATGCAAATTCAACCACAGTGAGGTACCCTTTCATGCCAGTCAGAATGGCTGTGATCCAAAAGTCTATAAGCAATAAATGCTGGAGAGGGTGTGGAGAAAAGGGAACCCTCTTACACTGTTGGTAGGAATGCAATCTAGTACAGCCACTATGGAGAACAGTGTGGAGATTCCTTAAAAAACTACAAATAGAACTGCCTTATGACCCAGCAATCCCACTGCTGGGCATACACACTGAGGAAACCAGAATTGAAAGAGACATGTGTACCCCAATGTTCATCACAGCACTGTTTACAATAGCCAGGACATGGAAGCAACCTAGATGTCCATCAACAGAGGAATGGACAAGAAAGCTGTGGTACATATACACAATGGAGTATTACTCAGCCATTAAAAAGAATACATTTAAGTCAGTTCTAATGAGATGGATGAAACTGGAGCCGATTATACAGAGTGAAGTAAGCCAGAAAGAAAAACACCAATACAGTATACTAATGCATATATATGGAATTTAGAAAGATGGTAATGATAACCCTGTATGTGAGACAGCAAAAGAGACACAGATTTATCGAACAATCTTTTGGACTCTGGGAGAGGGAGAGGGTGGGAAGATTTGGGAGAATGGCATTGAAACATGTATAATATCATATATGAAATGAATAGCCAGTCCAGGTTCAATGCATGATACTGGATGCTCGGGGCTGGTGCACTGGGATGACCCAGGGGATGGTACAGGGAGGGAGGTGGGAGGGGGGTTCAGGATGGGGAACGCGTGTATACCTGTGGTGGATTCATGTTGATGCATGGCAAAACCAATACAATATTGTAAAGTAATTAACCTCCAACTAAAATTAAAAAATTTATATTAAAAAAAAGAAATAAAGATTCTCAAGGTCCAGATGGTATCACAGGAAAATNAGGGATCGAACAGACGCTTTACCATCTGAGCCACCAGGGAAGTCAATAAAAAAAATAAATAAATGGACAGGAATGAATTAAAATATATAACATCTGGGGAGAAGAGATGAAAAGGAGTGAAAAGTATCATTTGGCAATTGAGTGGTGAAGGGAAAAAGAAAAAAGTAGGGAGAAGTATTTAGGTTTCTGAAAGACAAAATAGAACCAAGAAATTAGAGGACTCAGAACCTTTCTCCCTCTATCAAAACCAGCCAACCAACCCAAAACTCCATTAACCTTATTGGATTATTATGTACTGAGAGACGAGAGGCCCATCAGGCTGGAAATATTCTAAAAACACCCCGAATTTCAAGGAAACGAGCAATGAGACGTGCGTGCTCACAGGAGACCAACTCAAACAGCAGCAGGGTCACACGGGCATCTTTGCTCAAGCCTCACAACCTGGATGTCCCTGGAAACATTTCCAGACTTGAGACCCAGCAGGCATGCTGGGTTAGGCACACTGCAGGACCAAGAAATGCCAGCCCTGGCCTGAGCCCCAGCAGGAGACAGAAGTATTTCTAAGGTGCTCCAGGCACCACTCCATGGTGCTCCACTGGAGAACCATCTGGAGCGGATTCTTCTCTCCTGCTCACCCAGTTCAGTACAACTTGAACCCTAGAAATAACACAAGGGAAAGCACAGGAGAACTCTGAGGTGGAAGAGGAGACAGACTGGCTAGGGACCCAGGTACTGGAGAAATAACCTAGTGGTCAGGCACCCAGGCCCACTCTCCTAACTCCCCAGCAAAAGAGGAGACCCAGGTGTGGCACCAGAAGAAAATGTCTAAGCCAATAATCCTCGTTCCTTACTCAAGAAACAAGAAAAGAAGGACCAAAGTGAACCCAGAGCAAGCAGAGGGAAGGAAATCATAAAGAAGAAAAATCAGTGAAATTGAAAACAGAGAAACAATAAAGAAAATTACTGAAAGAAAAGTTTCTTTTTAAAGAGCAATAAAATTGAAAAACTCCCAGTATAACGGAGAAAGAAAAAAGGAAGAATGACACATTTCCACTATCAGAAATGAAAGAGAGGACATCACTACAGACTCTGCAGATATCAAAAGTATAATAAGGGAATACTATGAACAACTGTAAGCAGAAACTTGACAGCATAGACATCATGGACCAAATACTCCAAAAAGCAAAAGCTATCACAGTCACATAATATGAAATGAATACTTTAAATAGCCCTTAACAATTCTGATACATTCCAGAAAAATAAACGACCCAGTCAAAAAATGGGCCAAAGAACTAAACAGACATTTCTCCAAAGAAGACATACAGATGGCTAACAAACACATGAAAAGATGCTCAACATCACTCATTATTAGAGAAATGCAAATTCAACCACAGTGAGGTACCCTTTCATGCCAGTCAGAATGGCTGTGATCCAAAAGTCTATAAGCAATAAATGCTGGAGAGGGTGTGGAGAAAAGGGAACCCTCTTACACTGTTGGTAGGAATGCAATCTAGTACAGCCACTATGGAGAACAGTGTGGAGATTCCTTAAAAAACTACAAATAGAACTGCCTTATGACCCAGCAATCCCACTGCTGGGCATACACACTGAGGAAACCAGAATTGAAAGAGACATGTGTACCCCAATGTTCATCACAGCACTGTTTACAATAGCCAGGACATGGAAGCAACCTAGATGTCCATCAACAGAGGAATGGACAAGAAAGCTGTGGTACATATACACAATGGAGTATTACTCAGCCATTAAAAAGAATACATTTAAGTCAGTTCTAATGAGATGGATGAAACTGGAGCCGATTATACAGAGTGAAGTAAGCCAGAAAGAAAAACACCAATACAGTATACTAATGCATATATATGGAATTTAGAAAGATGGTAATGATAACCCTGTATGTGAGACAGCAAAAGAGACACAGATTTATCGAACAATCTTTTGGACTCTGGGAGAGGGAGAGGGTGGGAAGATTTGGGAGAATGGCATTGAAACATGTATAATATCATATATGAAATGAATAGCCAGTCCAGGTTCAATGCATGATACTGGATGCTCGGGGCTGGTGCACTGGGATGACCCAGGGGATGGTACAGGGAGGGAGGTGGGAGGGGGGTTCAGGATGGGGAACGCGTGTATACCTGTGGTGGATTCATGTTGATGCATGGCAAAACCAATACAATATTGTAAAGTAATTAACCTCCAACTAAAATTAAAAAATTTATATTAAAAAAAAGAAATAAAGATTCTCAAGGTCCAGATGGTATCACAGGAAAATCTGACCATGCATTTACAGATGAATTAAAAGGCATTGCCAAAAAACAATGGTAAAAGATATACTTAGAAAATTTGAAATATACTGCCCTTTAAATGACATTAGGGGATTATTATCGATCATATTAAGTGTGTAATGGTATTCATTTTGTAGAAAATCAGTGTCCTTAACCATATGACCATACAATCATGGGCTCCATTGACAACTATATGTGCACACATGACTAAATAATGAGGGAACACAATTGTACAACTTGTCTACATCTCTCGTTTAAGGGAAGTTGTTTGTTCTCCCAGCGCTCTCTTTATTCTTCCAGCAGACAGGGACATGAGGCTTTCCTGGTGGCTCAGTGGCAAAGAATCTGCCTGCAATGCAAGAGACACGATTTGGATCCCTGTGTTGGGAAGATCCCCTGGAGGAGGAAATGGAAACCTAAGCAGTATTCTTGCTGGGACAGTCTCATGGACAGAGGAGCCTTGGGGCCTAGAGTCGGTGGGATCGCAAAGAGCTGGACATGACTGAGGGACTAAGCATGCATGACCTGATGTGTGACGCAGGGACATGGACACTGGGTGATCCATCAAGGACCCTGCAGATGAGGGCAACACCACAGAGAATGCTGGAAGGGATGTGGGCTTTTAAAGTTCTTCTGGAACAGAGACTATTGGAAACCTGACTTGACTCTCCTCAAGTTATATTGAGCATAGAAGACAAGTTTTACATATAGAAAAAGGAACCCCACATGTCATTAGGACAATGCCTTGCTGAAGGGGAACTTGTCTCTACTTAACATAAGTCTGCTGTACAGGTTGGTGGTTCTTGTTCTCAGGAACTCATTCATCTTGATTACTTTAGCCCACTCACCTGGATTAAAGACAACAAATCTTCAACAACCCCCGACCACCGCTTCCTGGGTCTCTTCTGTAAACTCAAAGCCCTCTGGGTGGCTGAAGCAGGAAAGGAGCTCACAGCTGAACTGATAGCTGCATTTAGTAAATGTGCAGTGAGCAACTGTGATCGTTGCTGGTCTACTGTCACAAATCAGGAGACAAAGGAGCCCTTTTCAGTGCCCACTCAGAGTCACCTGGGTGCCTGGTGCAATTCTAACTTGATGTCCTCGGGGTTCCTCTTCCAGAATTTCACAGAGTTGTATTGGCAGAAGATGATGAGGTGACAATGCTGATGCAGATGGAACCATCAAGGATGACAGGGAGACTAGGCAGAGGTTAGAGAGAGCAAACAGGTCGGAGGTGGGCAGACAGGAACGATGGATGCAATTACTGATAGTCGGTGAAAGCAACAGGCAGGGTGCTATGAATAGAATGATCCCTCTCCTTTCCCACTTCCTTTTCGCATATTTACATCAAAAGACCTATGAAGAATGTAACAAAACCTCAGCAGTGGTGGCTCTTTGAGTATGAGATTTGGGAGATGGGAGCTCACTTCAAAATTCTACTTTATATATCTATAGACATCTAGATTATTCTATTATTACTACTCTGAACATTTAAGAAAGATAATGTTTAAAAGCCATGCCACTGGAGTGGAGGCTTCATCAGTGGTTCCACCTGTATCCTAGTCCTTCTGGGGAGCAGAGGTCTCCGTGGAGTTTTTGGTGACTGCTGGCTGCCCATCATGCTCCACCTGGCAGGTGAGCCCCATAGCCTCCCTGAGGGCTGACGAGCTCACCAGGAGCCAGCTCGTGTAGTTAAAGTTCCCATCTTTGTTCTCTACGAGGGTTGAGGCTGCTTCTGTTCGGGACATATTTCCGTTCTCCAGCCAGGTCAGCTGTAGTTGCTGGGGTAGAACTTGTTCACCAGGCAGGTGATGATGTTCACCTGATTTCCCACCATGGGTTGTTGGGTAGCCTCCAAGGTGGGTGGTACTGAAACAGATCAGGCAGAAGGTCTGACCTTATAAAACAGACAGGTCACAGGGGAGGGGCTGGATATCAGCTCCCAGCACAGCAAGGGAGTCACCCAGGACAGAACATGGCAGGCAGCAGGTACTCAACACTGAGGGCTCCTCATTCATGAATGAAATCAGTAAACACAGTGCAGGGCACACAGTAAGTGCTCAAGAACTGGTAGCTCCTATTAGGGTTATAGTGGGTGAAATCAACAAGCTCAGCCCTAATAATTGCAGCAAAATAAATAAAATCATCAAGCACTTAGGGGCTCAGTAAGCACTTATAGGAGGTGCTCAGTAATTGGAGATACTATTGGTAAAGTAAAGGAAACTATTTAGCACAGTGCTTGGCACATGGCAGGTATATATCTGGCAGCTGCCATTAAACCAGCAGTGAGTGGCCAGCTCATCTAGGAGCCTGGTGATCAGGCAGGGCTATAAGGAAGTAAATTTCAGGCAATTCAAGGCCTGGAGCAAAAATCAGGCAGGAGGAGGAGGCTGGGATCTTGGGGGCAGGTGTGATCTTGGACTCGTATGAGGGGCACCTACCTTGGATGGTCTGAGACAAATTGGCAGTCCCACGGAGAGGAGGGCTCCCCTGCAGGGTGACATGGGCTACCTCGCAGATGATCTGGGAGTGAACATCCCCTGGGGCCAATAGCAACTTAGCTGTGCTGGTGATGCTGTAGGAAATGCCATCTTCCTCTGGATCCACACTGGTCTGGGAGGCTGAGAGCTCATTGCCATTTTTGAACCATTTCAGGGAGATGTTTTTAGGGAAGAATCCGTAGGATTTGCAGATGAAGCTCACTGTCTGCTCAGGTGTGGCCCTCACTGCAGGGCCGGATACCATGGGAGGAGAGGGCTTGGCTACAAAAGGAACATTTATAAACAATGAACATGATTGTAATTATCATCACTAATGATAAGTGTGCAACAATGGTAAGAACTGATATATATTATAATTCTTCTGCTAGTTCTGGGAGGGCAGTGTCATCATCCTCATCTCATCGAGGAGACACTGAGATTCCCAAGATGAGCTCTGTGTGTGGGCAAGGTTTACATGGAATCCCAGGTCGGAGTTCAGAGTCCACCTTCTCACAACTGCCAGGCGATTTCCCACCAATCTGGGCCCAGGAACAAAAGCACTGATTAGACTCACTCTCCAAGTAACTGTTCCCAACTAGGCTCCCCTGGAAAACTTAACTACCTCCAGAGAAGTGTTTATAGAAGTAAATGCAGGGGAAATGGGGCAGGGGCAGGGATAGCAGGACCATGTGGAAGCTGAACCAGGCTGCCCAGTTAATGAGAGGTGTGGCCACGGCATCTCCTAGCTCCCCACTTGCGAAAGGGGACAGCAGGCATTTCCCTTTCTGGGATTGCAGTGAGGTTTAAATCAGGTATTTCTTCTGTGAGTATAACGCAAGATAGTTTACAAAACTAAACATGGGTCTGTCTTGAACCCAAACTTTGTATTCAGAGCTGTCCTTTCAGGTGTCTGTGAATTTACTCCATAATTTTCATTTTTTCCATTAATATTCCAATAGGAATAATGTGCTGATTCCAGAGTTTCAAAATAAGAGGGCAACGAGATGTTTTTCTGAATATGGGTTTTTCTCTTGGGTTAGTTTTGGGTTGAAAACAAAGATCATTGAGTGCTGAGCAGCCAAATGTGGTTAATTTCCTAATTGTTCCTAAATCAGAAGAAACATAGACACAGGCCTCAGAAGCAGGCAGAAGTATCTCCTGTGTCCTGAAAAAGTACACAAATCAGCCAATAAAAGTGAGGGTGATTTCTCCCTATGTAGGGTGCTGGAGGGTGTCTCCAAATTGTTCATTATCAACCAACATCTCCTGTAAAAATTCGCAGATAGCAAATATTAGAGATATTTTCATTTTTAAACATTTAACTTTCTTTCTCAATTTCATCAAACATTTGAGGACACAGTGAGGAGATGTTACTTGAATATGTTGAGACATAAAAACAACAGCATCCTGGATATCTCCAAAGGGAGAAGATGCTGTGAAACTTATTGAAAGTTTCTTCAGAGCATAAAGATGGGCTGATTTCTCTAGGACTCTCAGCTATTTAACCCTTGTATTTAACCCTTGTAACTAAGGGGGAGGGCTGAGAGTGGCTCCAATGACGGGCCAAGGCTCAGGGAGGAAGCAGCTGACCAAGGACACTCATCAAGGAATGTTCAGAGCTCATCTCAGCAGGACTGATTGATTTTAACGGCTTTGTTCTCTTTCTTTGAGGTTCAGTGTCTGATTCCATACAACATGGACAATAGCTCCCCCTGGAAGATAAGTGAGGATGTTTGTAAACCATAGAGCCTGCATAATCAATAGCACCTATGGTTGTTATCATAACATCTGCGTGTGTGCGTGCGTGCTTAGTCACTCCAGTCATGACCAACTCTAACCCACACCATTCAGGGCTTCCTAGACCCTTTCCACCCACTCCAGTGTTCTTGCATGGAGAATCCCAGGGACGGAGGAGCCTGGTGGGCTGCTGTCTATGGGGTCACACAGAGTCGGACACGACTGAAGTGACTTAGCAGCAGCAGCAGACCCTTTCCAGTCCTCATAGACCCCTGAAAGGTAGTATGATCACCACCATTTTGCAGACGGGGAAACTGAGGACTAGAGGGAACTGTGAGACGTGCCCAGGACTGCACAGGTGGGAGGCCAGCACCATCGCTCCCTGAGGGGCTGTCCTTTCACCAGGTCATTCTGCCCTCAGGATACCCTGCAAAGGTTGTGTGATCATCCATTCTACAGGTGAGGGAGGGGGTGCCCAGCACAGGGAACTGGGTCTCAGCCTTGAAACAAGACCTCAATTGGGGAATTCCCTAAGCTGTGCTGATTTAGAGCACCTCAAATCCTTCCAACTCTCCTAAAAGGAGACCATGAGGATCACCATTTTATAGATGAGGAAACTGAGGCTGAGAGGAATGAAAGGACTGTTTCCTCAGTACCACTCCACTGTGTCCCAGGAGTATTTCCTGCCACCTCCGAGGTTTCATGTCCATCAGCAGCTCAAGAGCTCCCCTTCAGGAGCCTCCACACTGACCACCACCCTCCCCTTTTCCCTCAGATTCCTGACTTCAAGCAACTACAGGGAGGAAAGACCTCTCAGGGCCAAGGGCTGGGGGCCCTGTAGCAACAGGGAAAGACGTGGGCTCCTGACACTTGAGCCTAGACTAGGAACTCTCGCTCACGCGGGGCCCTCATTACCCTCTCGGGAACGCCTCCCCCTCCTCAGCCTCAGTCTGCAGAGCCAGGAATGGGCGTGTCCGGTGCTGCTGGGTGTGCAGTGGCCCCTCTGGACTGTCCACACTCACCTTCCCGGACCTGCTCCACAGGAGTCAGTCCTCACTGACACAGCAGTGTCAGTCCCCGAATCCCAGGAGGGTTTTCTCAACAGATTCCCAGGAAACACCCAACCTCTAGGCCTCTCCTCCAAGCAGGGCCATCAGAGTAAACACTGAGCTGGTGCTATAGGAATTTCTTCTCAGTGTAGCTTTCTGAAGAGAAAATAAGGAAACACACTTTCCCCTTCCTGCCTTGGATGGATTTCTCCTCCTTAGGAGGGAAGAGGACGTAAGCTTCATGGGAGAAGAGCCCCCGTCTGTCTTGTTCACTGCTTATTCCACAGCACCCAGAGCAGGGTCTGGCACACAGTAGGTGCTCAGTAACTGCTGAATGAGGAGAAGACTCTGAGACACTGAGGGGAGCACTCTCTGGAATTGGGAGGTGATACCTGGCCTGTGGCAGGGCGAGTCACTCAGACTCTCAGTTCCCTCATCCCTGGAACCAAAGCCTGGACAAGATGGAGAAGACTATGGGCTGTGGAGCCAGCCAGACTGGCCTCCTGCCTTTCCTGACATTTACCAGCCACAGGGCCTTGAGCAAATAGCACAACCCCAACAGGCTTCAACTTCCTTGACCTGTAGAAGAGAGTGAAATTATACTATGTCCAGATCATGAATAAGAGCCCACTGTTGCACCTGACTTTTCTTTTTTCCCCAAAAGAGTGGAGGGCATTCCTATTGACATATTATCACAGTCCAGGGGACAAAGGCCATACTCACCACTCACAGTGAGATGAGTGCCTGGTCTAGACTTAAACTCCACGTCACCATGTTCTCCTTTCCGGAACTTCACACAGTGGTAGACACCGGTGTCTGCTGGGGTGATGTTACTGATGTGGATGGAAAAGTCCATGTTGTTTCTCTTTGTGGCATCTGCAACATTTGTTACTCTGGGAAAGGGGGCTTCTTTTGTACTGTGGATTAACTCCTGACCTGGCCCAGTTCCCCTGAACCACATGATGGGTCCCACGGGGCTCAGAGAAGTCACAGTGCAGCGCAGAGTGGCCGTCTCTCCTGCTGCAACAGACATTGACCTCTCAGGCTGAATCACCTGCAGCTCTTCCTTACCTACTGCTCCTGGAGGAAAACACAAAGTAATTATTTGTTCATCCTTATGTGATCCTATGTGTTTTCTTCAGTATGTATCAACAACAGGTTTTATTGACTTAGTGCACCATGAGCCAGCCTTGAACTCAGCTCACTGCATGTACGTTGCATGTGACCTATCCCATGAGCCTGTAATGTGAGACACTAACAGAAGAGAGTAACTGAGGCACAGAGGGGTCAAATGATGTGGCAGAGAATGGGATTGAGTACTTCAGCCCTCTTTGGATGTGTCTGCTGCTGCTGCTGCTAAGTCACTTCAGTCGTGTCCGACTCTGTGCGACCCCAGAGACGGCAGCCCACCAGGCTCCCCCATCCCTGGGATTCTCCAGGCAAGAACACTGGAGTGGGTTGTCATTTCCTTCTCCAATGTATCAAAGTGAAAAGTGAAAGGGAAGTCGCTCAGTCATGCTACACCAAATATTTCTGGCTCTTCTTTTTGTGGCTTCATGGAGTGTCACACTTCTAACCTTTGCATTAACTGGAACCACATATCATTTTTAGACTACTTAGTTGTGAGAAGTGATGAATTTATTTTGTAGGCTATTTATTTAATGAGAAAAGTTTTATGAAACAACTTCTTTCTTCCCCAGAGATCCACATTCTCATGCTGGAGTTGGCTCCAACAACCTGGATACATAAGTGACAGTGATGAGCAGAGCTCCCAATACAAAATACACATTTAGTTCAAGAAGAAAGTAAAACATTGTTTGAAGTTCCTGGGATTTTATCCCAATGACATGAGTGAGTGAGTGAAAGTTGCTCAGTCATGTCTGACTCTTTGCAACCCCATGGAATAGTTCATGGAATTCTCCAGGCTATAATACTGGAGTGGGTAGCTGTTCCCTTCTCCAGGGGTCTTCCCAACCCAGGGATTGAACCCAAACCTCCCACATTGCAGGCAGATTCTTTACCAGCCGAGCCACCAGGGAAGCCCTCCAGTGACATAGTCATGTTAAATTAGTTACCTTAGGCTACTGTAATAAACTGTCAAAAATTTAGTGTCTTAAAATGATAATTCTGGATGTCAAAGGACCAAAAATGGTATTACTGGACTAAAATCAAGGAGTCAGCTGGGTTACATTTCTGGAGGCTGTGATCATTGCCTCTCCAAATTCTTGAGATTGTCTACTCTCCTTTCTTCACGGTTTCCATCTTCTTATGACTCTAGCAGCGCTTCCATTGTAATTTGTTCTTCTCTAACTTTGGATTTCCTGTCTCCTTCTTACCAGATTATATTAGGCTCACACTGATAATCTAGGATATTCTCCCCATAGCAAGAGTCTTAATTCACTTTTACAAACTCTCTTTGGCCACATAAAATGAAATCGTCATAGATGAGTATTAGGACCTGGATCACTTTGGGGAACACTATTCTTTATTGTTTGTTTACTTGATTTATAACTTTTTAAAACTGATGTGGGTTAGGGTTAGCTTCCTTGATGCATCAGTGGTAAAGAATCCGCTGGCCAAGCAGAAGATGCAGGATTGATCCCTGGTTGGGGAAGATACCCTGGAGAAGGAAATGGCAACCCACTCCAGTATTCTTACCTGGGAAACCCGATGGACACAGGAGCCTGGCAGGCTACAGTCTATGGGGCTGCAAAGGAGTCAGACGTGACTTAGTAACTAAACAATTGTTGATTTACAATGTTGTGTTGACTTTTGCTGTACAGAAAATGACTCAATTATACACACATATACATTCTTTTTAAAATATATTCTTTTCCATTTTGGTATCACAGGATACTGAATACAGCTCTCCATGCTATATAGAAGGACCTTGTTGTTTATCCATACCATACATAATACCTTACAATCCCCTATGCTCTCCCCCCTGGCAACCACAAGTCTGTTTTTATACCAGCAAATCAGATGCTGTTTCACAGGTGGGTTCTCATTTGTGTCGTTTTCTTTTTCTGGCATGGCTTTTGGGATACTAGCTCCCTGACAGGGGTCAAACCTGGGCCGTCTACAGTGAAAACTCAAGAGTCCTTGCCACTGGACCACCAGGGAATTCCCCATGTCATCTTTTAGATTCCACATATAAGTTATAAGGAATTTGTGTCTCTCTAATTTAGTTCATTTATTATGATAATCTCCATTCCCTTTTTCAAGGGATCTCCCTGACCCAGGGATTGAACCTGGATCTCCTGTATTGCAGGCAGATTCTTTGTCATCTGAACCACCAGGGGAGCCCATGATAATCTCTAGTTGGTCCATGTTGCTTCAGATGGCATTATTTCATTGTTTGTGTGGGTTTGAGTAGCATTTCATTGTATACACATACCACACTTTATCTATTCAACTGTTGATGGACTTCAATGTTGTTGCTGTATCTTAGATATTGTGAATAGTGCTGCTTTGAGCATACAGATGGATGTATCTTTGTGGATTAGAGTTTTGTCTGGATATATGCCTAGGAGTGGGATCACTGGATAATATGGTAATTCTATTTTTATTTTACTGAAGAAACTTCATATTGTTTTCCATAGCGACTGTACCAACTTCCATTTCCACCAGCAGTGTGGGAGGATCCCTTTTCTCCACATCTTCTCCAGTATTTATTATTTGTAGAGCTTTTAATGATGACCATTCTGACTAGTGTGAGGTGGAACCTCATTGTAGTTTTGATTTGCGTTTCTCTAATAATTGGTGAATGTCTTTTCATATACCTATTGGCCATCTTTATTTCTTTGGAGAAATGTCTACTTACATTTTCTGCCCATTTTTCAATTAGGTGTTTTGTTATTTTGTTGTTGAGTTACATAAATTGTTTATGTATGTATTTTGGAAATTGAGCCCTTGTCAGTCACATCATTTGCAAATATTTTCTCCCATTCCATATGTTGTCTTTTTGTTTTGTTTATAATATCTTTTGCTATGCAAAAGTTTATAGTTTGATTAGATCCCACTTCTTTATTTTTGTTTTCACTTGTATTGCTTTGGGAGACTGATGTAAGAAGACATTGCTACAATTTATGTCAATGAATGCTTTGCTTATGATCTGTTCTAGGACTTTTGTGATACCATGTATAATACTTAAGTCTCTAAGACATTTAGGTTTATTTTTGTGCATGGTGAGAGGGTGTGTTCTAATTTTATTGACTTACATGCAACTGTCCAACTTTCTCAATGCCATTTTCTGAAGAGACTGTCTTTTTTCCATTGTATATTGCCTCCTTTGTCAAAGTTTCACTGAATGTAGATTCATAGGTTTATTTCTGGGCTCTCTATTCTGCTCCATTTATCCATATGTCTGTTTTTGTGCCAGTACCATACTGTTTTGATTACTGTAGCTTTGTATCATAGTGTCTGATGTCTGGGAGGGTTACACTTCCTGCTTAGTTCATCCTGTTTGGCTGTTGAATTCTGTCAAATGCTTGTTTTGCACCTATTGAGATGATCATGTGGCTTTTGTGTTTTCTTTTATGATGTGGTGTATCACATTGATTTATTTGCATATGTTGAATCATTCTTGTGAACTTGGGATGTATCTCATTTGGTTTCAGTATATGATCTCTTTTCTGTGCTGTTGGATTTGGTTTTCTAATATTTTGTTGAGAATTTTTTCATCTATATCTATCAAAAATATTGGCTTATAATTTTCTTTGTTGATGGTGTCTTTGTCTGGTTTTGGTATCAGAGTGATGTTGGCTTCATAGAATGTCTTTGGAAGTGTTCCCTCCTCTTAACATTTTGGAAGAGTTTGAGAATTATTAGTAAAAGTTCATCTTTGTATGCTTGGTGGGCTTTACTGAGAAGCCATCTGGTCCTATACTTTTATTTGTAAGGAGTTTTTTTCTTTCCTTATATTAAAAAAAAATTTATTATTTATTTATTTATTTTTGGCTGCAGTGAGTCTTTGCTGCTGCATGCTGGCTTTCTCTAGTTGTGGCAAGTGGGCTGCTCTTTCTTGTAGTATGTGGGCTCCTCATTGTGCTGGCTTCTCTTGCTCCAGAGCACAGGCTCTAGGCATGTGGGCTTCCTTAGCTGCAACATATGGCCTCATTATTACAGCTTACAAGCACTAGAGTCCTGATTTAGTAGTTGTGATATGCAGGCTTAGCTGCTCTTAGAAGTGAGATCTTCCCGGACTAGGGATGGAACCAATGTCCCTTGCATTGCAAGGGGGATTCTTAAACACTGGAGCACCAGGGAAGTCCCCAGGAGATTTTAAATTACAGAGTCTATTTCACTTCTAGTGATTGGTCCATTCAAGTTATCTGTTTCTTCTTGGTTCAAATTTGGTGGACTGTATGTCCATATCTTCTAGGTTGTCAAGTTTGTTGGCATATAATTTATAGGAGTATGAATTCATAGGATTCTCTTATGTTCTACATATATATACATAAGATATATATATGTGTGCATATATATATATAAAACTGATACTGCAGTATCAGTTGTTATGTTTCCTTTTCCATTGTTTATTTTGTTCATTTGGGTTCTCCTTTTTCTTCTTGGTGAGTCTGGCCAGAGGTCTGTCAATCTTATTTACTCTTTCAAAGAGTTGGCTCTTGGTTTTATAGATTTCTTCTATAGTTTCTTTAATTTCTATTTTATTTATGTCCTCTCTGATCTTTATTATTCTTTTCCTTCTGCTGACTTTATATATTTTTTTGTTCCTTTTTTCCTAATTCTATTAGGTTAGGTAGGTTAGATTTCTAACATGAGATTTTTCTTGTTTTTTAATGAAGGCCTATGATACTTTTCTCTTAAGAACTGCTTTTGCAACATCCCATAGATTTTGTGTGGTTGTGTTTTCATTATCATTTGTCTTAAGGTATTTCTAACAGAAGCAGAAGATATTAAGAAGAGGTGGCAAGAATACACAGAAGAACTGTACAAAAAAGATC
>SJYA01001896.1:1522068-1557142 GCA_006410615.1 Neotragus moschatus | reverse complement strand
CCGCCTCTCCCCTCCCCTCCCCCCACCCCGCCCCCCTGGCATGAATGCAATTAACATCTGGGGTGTGAAAGCAAAAAGAAAGGTTAGATCTTAGAGAAAGTTCTTTCCAACTCATAATCTCATTCAGCCTGGTCCTGACTGTGAGCAGGGCGTTTTCCCCCTACTCAGTTCCCACATCTGGACACTGTCTCCTCCCAGCCCCTGCAGGAGCATAGCTGTCCAGAGTCCACAACCACACTTACTGGGAGATATAGGGGAAATGGCAGCTGTGTGCAAAATGCAGAACTCTGCGACACCGCCCAGCTGAGCCCAGCAGCCTTCCCTCATGATCCTGCTGCTGACAGTTTGAGTCTTCACATGAAGAGTAGGCATGGCAATAAACCAGAGAAAGTAGGTCCAGAAAGGAGAGAGAAGAGAAATGATTTCTGATGAATCCTGGACTTACTAGTTCACTGCTACCCAAATCTGAAAACGGAATATAGGCTTTTCATTTCAGGAAAGTCTGGGTCTCACAGGCTAGTTGCAATAACAACAGCCAGCAATTATGGAAGTGGTACTTTAGGCCAAGTACTCTTCTCGTTGAAAGTCCATGAGTTAGGTATGATGGGCTTCTGTAAATAAATCTGAGGCATAGAGAAGTTAAGTAGCTTCCTCTAGGCCACACAGTAATTAATGGGAGNTCACCTGTGGATGAAATTAGCATTGTTTGCACTTTGGGGCTGTTACAAATTAGACTTCTCTGAAAATTTGTCTACACATCTTTCTGTGGACATATGTTTCCATTTCTCTTGGGTAAATATTAGGAATAGGATTTCTGGGTGGACCCTTGAAAGTGTGTCTTTAGAAGAAACTGCCAAAGTGCTTTCCGCAGTGGTTGCAGAGTTCTGTTTTCCCGCCGGCAGCGTATGAGTTCCATTGCTCTATGTCTTTGCCAACACTGGCTGTGGACTTGGTGTGTTTCTTTAATTTTAGACACATTCTAGTGCGTGTGGAGTGGTTTCTTCTGTGTTCTTCATTTGCATTTCTCTGTAAATACGGACATTTAGCATCTTCTCACGCAATAATTGGCCATTCTTGTATTAAATCGCTCTTCAAAATTTTTAATCTTTTTTATTGAATTGTTTATTATTACATTCTAAGAATTCTTAAATATTTTGATACAAAGATTTTATTGTTTGTACTATAAATACATGTATATGACTATATGACCAGCACACTGAAAAGACTATCATTTCCCCATTAAATTGCCTTTGCATCTTTGTCCAAAATTAATTGTGTATGTGTGGGTCTATTTATTGATTCTACTGTTCCTTCCATCTGTGTGTCTTTTCACACACCAATACTACATTATCTTGATTTCTATAGTCTTAAAATTAGGTAGTACTGTCAGTTCTCTGTATCCCCCAATTTTACGAAATGCAGATTGAAAATATTCTTTAAAAAATACATAAATCAACAACTCCAGAATGCTCCAAAAAGCAAAACTTGAATTTGCTGGGCATAGGTAATTATTTACAAAAGGCTTTCTTGGTGGCTCAGTTGGTGAAGAATTGGCCTGCAATACAGGAAACTGCCTGCAATGCAGGAGACATGGATTTGATCCATGGGTCAGGAAGATCCCCTGGAGAAGGAAATGGCAACCCACTCCAGTATTCTTGCCAGGAAAATCCCATGGACAGAGGAGACTGGTAGGCTACAGTGCATGGGGTTGCAAAGAGTTGGACACGACATAACAACTAAACCACCACCACCATCAAGTAATTATTTACATAACATTTACATCGTATTAGATATTGTAAGTAGCGCGTGCATGCATGCTAAGTCGCTTTAGTTGTGTCCGACCCTTTGCGACCCTGTGGACTATAGCCCACCAGGCTCCTTGACCATGGGATTTTCCAGGCATGAATAATGAAGTGGGTTGCCATGCCCTTCTCCAGGGGATCTTCTTGACCCAGGGATTGAACTGGGCTCCTGGCTCCTGTGGCTCCTGCATTGCAGGCAGATTCTTTACTGCTGAACATAGAGATGAGTTAAGGTATATGGGAGGATGTGCATAGCTTATATGCATTATATACATAGATTATACCACTTTATAGAAGGGACTTCAGCCTTCATGGATTTTGATATCCATCGGGCATCCTGGAACCAAGGTCACTGAGGGACAACTGTGTAGGTCCTCAAACTTTGCTCTTTTGTTTCAAAACTGTTTTAGCTACTTTTATAGATCTTTTTCACTTCTATATAAATTTTTGAATCAGTTTGTCAATTTGTTTATTTTTAAAAGCAGCTGGAATATTTATTGAGAGTGCAATCAATTCTGTAGATCAGTTTGGAAAGAACCAATATGAAAACAATATCTTCCAATGCAGGAACATAATATTTTGCTCCATTTAGGTCTCCTTTGTTTCTCTCTGAAACACTGTGTAATTTTCATTTTTCAGGTGTTGTGCCTATTTTGTTAAGTTTGTCCCTAAGCATTTCATGGTTTTTGATGCTCCTCTAAGTGGTACTAATTACACCACTAGATGCTAGTTTAATAAATACTTTAATGTGACTTTCTNTCCATTTAGGTCTCCTTTGTTTCTCTCTGAAACACTGTGTAATTTTCATTTTTCAGGTGTTGTGCCTATTTTGTTAAGTTTGTCCCTAAGCATTTCATGGTTTTTGATGCTCCTCTAAGTGGTACTAATTACACCACTAGATGCTAGTTTAATAAATACTTTAATGTGACTTTCTACTAAAATTATCCTTTTTTAAAAGTTATTAATGAAAGCACTGGGCAAAGAGTGAATGCTCTCTGGAAGAACTTGGTAAACTACTGGAAGAAATTCATGAAAAATGTGTATAGTTTTGAAATACTGCCTAAGAAACAGTTCTTTTCTTAAAAACAAAGGCTCAGACAGAAGCTAGCTTAGAAGATGGGGGATCAGCAAGGTAATTTAGTCAACTTAAAGGTCCAAATTCACTTAGTCTGACTCTGGAAAGAGGAATTCAAGGATTTTGAACCATGGTCCACAAACCTGGGGGAAGAGGGAAGAAAGAAGTTCTTCCTTTAAGCAACTTGGACTTCCCTGGGCAGCTTCTCTGAATCGCTGTACATTCTGATTAGCAATCATGAGACGGGTAGCCTCCCTCTGAAATCCCTCTCATTACCAGTTAACTCAGACCGAGTTATTGATGGACGACAGTGTACCTCTCTGTATAGGGAAAACAGTTCTAATGACACAGGATCATTTGAAATATGACTGCTTCCTGTGGGGCCCTTTTGGAACCGATACTTCCTGCCACGGTGCTATTGTTCCACAATTTGCAACTGGTTCTAATGCAAATGCTTCAGTTCATCATTAAAATAGAGATACTCCTAAGTCAGTCATTATCCAGCAGTTAACAGAAGAACCAAGTAATTTTTTGAAAGAACCATCAGAAATAGACTATACCTTAGGGTTTGGGGACTTTTGATAGGAGGGGCACTTCAGAAAGTTTCGCAGAAGGCTCAGTGGTAAATAATCCGCCTGCCAGTGGAGGAGACATAGTAGACGTGGGTTCAATCCCTGGGTAGGGAAGATCTCCTGGAGTAGGGCATGGCAGCCCACTCCAGTAGTCTTGCCTAAAAAATTCCATGGACAGAGGAGCCTGGCGGGCTGCAGTCCATGGGGTCACAGAGTCAGACACAACTGAGCAACTGAGTATGCACATATTGCAGAAAAAGAGAAGGAGGAGAACTCTGTAGCATTCACGCACTATGGATAAAGTTCAGAATATAGCCCCGTTAGGGAAAAGAGCAAAGAAAGACCAGTTGGAGAACTGAAAGCATAGTGCCTCCTCCCCANGAGCAACTGAGTATGCACATATTGCAGAAAAAGAGAAGGAGGAGAACTCTGTAGCATTCACGCACTATGGATAAAGTTCAGAATATAGCCCCGTTAGGGAAAAGAGCAAAGAAAGACCAGTTGGAGAACTGAAAGCATAGTGCCTCCTCCCCAGTTGCAGAGCCCAGGTAGTTGACTAACAGCCACTTCCTGTTAGCTGGACCTGTGGGGCTGGCTGTGCCTACCAGTTAAAGAAACAGAGGAATATTCATGTAGATTGTGCAAAGATTCCTCTGCACCAGCATGTGTGCCCTCTCTGGTGAACAGCTTCTCTGTTCCTTTAGTCAGGCAAGCCAGACGTGGATACTCATCCTGGACGCCCACGTCCTGGTCCTTCTCCACGCCACGTCACTCTATGATTTTACTTCCTAAATGTCTCAAGAATCTCATCATGTTCATCCATTCAGGCTGTCATCACCCTGGACCAAGCTTGCAGCATCCGCTCTCCTGCCCTCTTGCCATGTCCTGCTCTGATCTCCCTACATGTTCCAGCCTGCCTCGAACTCATTTTCCTCACAGCAGCCAGGGTGACGGCTGGAAAATGCCAATCTGATTCCTCTTTATGCTGCTTTCAACCACTCAATGGTTTCCTTTCCTCTTGAAGACTGAAATCTCCAACACTGCCTACCTCGCCACCTCGCCAGCCTCTTGTCATTTTCTATGTTTCAGCTGACTCATTTTTTTTCCTTTAACTCATTATTTCTTTAGCTGCTCATTTTGAAATAATTTCAGACATGCAAAACGTTGCAAAAATAGGGCAAAGATTTTTCATATATCCTTCACTCAGCTTCCCTAAATGTGAACAACTTACATAACCAGAGTATAATTATCAAAACCAGGAAATTAACATTAATGTGTTGACTGAATAAAATACACAACCTAAAAGTTGAGAATTATGTTTTATTAGGTGGACTTACGCAGGACTTAAGCGTGGGATACAGCCTCTCAGATACTCTGAAGGACTGCTCCAGGGAGACAAGGGAGGAGTCAAGGTATATAGGAGGTTTTGCTGCAAACACCAGGTAATTGAACATTAAAATATTACTGCTGATTAAAGAAAAACAGACATCTTAAATGAATGAAGTTAGTGCTTGTCTATGTATGGGAAAATACAAGAGTCTGAGCTTATGGAAATGATTCCTTTCATCTGAGTCTTAACTATCTAGGGCAGTATCCCCTTTGTCTCCATCCTGAGTGCCCTCAGGGTACCCCATTGAGGGAGGCTGCAGTGGCTGCTGGCTTGGTGGCTGCAACATCCTTTCTTTACTGATACAGCAAGAGACACTTTTGTCCACAACAAGCAAAGCTACTAACTAATCTACAGACTTTACTTGAATTTCAACAGTAGGTTCAGGACTGGGTGATCACTGCTCATTGCCTAAGGGTACCATGTCTTCTTGGTCTCCAGTCTGAAGCTGTTCCTCATTCTTCCTTTGTGGTTCATGACCTTGACAGTCTTGAAGAACACAGCCCAGTTGTCTGGTAGCCTGAGTCTCAGTTTGGGTTTGTCTGCTTTTCTCTCATGTTTAAACCCAGGTTACACATAATTTGGCAAGAATATCACAGAAGAGATGTTGTGTCCCTTCTCAGTGTATTGCATCAGGAGGTACATGACATTCATGTCTCATCATGGTGATGTTAACTTTGAGTCCTTGGTTAAAATGGTGTCTGCATCATAAAGCTACTCTTTACTGGAGGGATGGGAAGAAGAGAGATTTTGAATCTATATGAGATTTCTCATCATAGTTTTATCTGCCAATTTTATCACCAATTGATGATTCATGCATGCAGTAGTTATTACTGTTATGTTCTTCAAATAGTGATTTTCTATGTCCATTATCCTTTTTACATTTATTAATTAGAATCCTATTGTTAAAAATAGCTTTTCTTCTCATTTACTTATTTATTAACTTGTTGATTATCACTAGCCTGGTGGATATTTGTTTTATTCTATGATACAATCTTTTGCTGTCATTATATATCTCGTTGTTCAAATGGTCCCAGATTTGGGACTTGCCCTTTTCAATGCCCTAAAAGTAGCAAGGATTCATCTGGCACTAGACCTTTGGACATGCTTCTCTCTCAGCCTGGAATAATCTTCTAAACTTCCCTTGCCACCCCTGTCCCATCCCCAACTTCTTTGCATAGTAAATCCCTTTAAATAAAGCCTTGAGATTTCAGCTCCAATATCGCATCTTCAGGGAAGTCTTTCTTGAGCCCCTCAAAATTGGGTAAGGCTCCTATTATAAGCTTTCACAACCTATTTACTTCTTCACAACACTTAACATATTTTAAAGTCAAACCATCCCTGAGTGAACATTTCTAAGGGCAGGGACTGTATTTGTTCTAGCTTAACATATTAATAAGTATTTGGGAAATTATTCAGGTTGAATTAATGAATAAATGAATCTAATATCAGAAAATAAATGGATTGAGGTCTTGCAGAAATACCATAGTGATGATTCATTTTTACTCTTAAGAGGTTCCCCCCAGCACATCTCACAGGTTCAGGTAATCTATGATGGACAGACAAATTGACACAATGGAGACTCATTTATAAAATTAACCATTGAAGTCTGACTCAGTCATTTGGATGGAACTAAAAATTATTTTCTGAATGGTCTCAATTCCATGCAGGTTGTCTTATTTTGTCTTTTGATTTTTGCAATGGCAAACATACATTTGCACCCTATCTCTGACATGTTATAACTCCATAGTGTTTTATAAGGAATTACCTAAACTTTTGACACTGAATCGTGGGGAGAAATATGTAGCTGGGAGTAAAGAATTCTGCAAAATCCATTGTTCTTTGAACCCTGGTTGTCTGTAATTAGTTTTCATCATTCAAAACCCTTAGAATCAATTCCACACTCTGTTCAAATCCAATTCTNTGATGATTCATTTTTACTCTTAAGAGGTTCCCCCCAGCACATCTCACAGGTTCAGGTAATCTATGATGGACAGACAAATTGACACAATGGAGACTCATTTATAAAATTAACCATTGAAGTCTGACTCAGTCATTTGGATGGAACTAAAAATTATTTTCTGAATGGTCTCAATTCCATGCAGGTTGTCTTATTTTGTCTTTTGATTTTTGCAATGGCAAACATACATTTGCACCCTATCTCTGACATGTTATAACTCCATAGTGTTTTATAAGGAATTACCTAAACTTTTGACACTGAATCGTGGGGAGAAATATGTAGCTGGGAGTAAAGAATTCTGCAAAATCCATTGTTCTTTGAACCCTGGTTGTCTGTAATTAGTTTTCATCATTCAAAACCCTTAGAATCAATTCCACACTCTGTTCAAATCCAATTCTCACTGACCGATTTCACTTTCAATTTGGAATTTGGAATGCCAAGGTTTTCTGATATTTGAAGACAGAAAGCAGGGGCTCTAAGAGCAGATCTTTGATCAGACAGTTTGAGAATGATATTCCTGGGGAGCATTCTGGTTTATTTTCACAAACTAGCTGCTTAGATTCTCAGGTGGATGTGAAGATTCTAGAGAACATTCTCCTAATAGAGAAGAGCAACTGAGTAAGTCTGTAACCCAGCCTGAGGGCTGTACCTGATCTTGGGATTTTTAATCATCCAAGTTTACCCTGTTTAAGAAAGGATTATAAGGGATATTACTAGGAAAAAGATCAATTTCTCTGAGAGAATTCCTGAGATAAGAAAGGTCTCCCTTTAATTTCTCTCCATATGCTTAATTTGGAATGTTACTTATCCATAAACGACCACATGTGTCAGGAATTATGAAGGATTTGAGATTTACACTACTGGCAAGCTAGAAAGTTAGCATGCCACGGTCTCACAAGTGCTGCCAGGAGACATGAGACTCCTGGGCCAGAGATAAAGACTGCCTGTTTTACCCATAGCAATAGCAGTAACTAGCATATCAGAATTTTTTGCATCGAAGTATCAATTCACATAAATGATGATAGCTATGCATGCAGTACATTGCATTACAGGAGAGGAACCCTGTACTTAAGGAGCCCAACTCTTTTATAATGGCATTAAGCATGGCTGCTTTGCTGTGGACAAAGAAGTTTTCTTTGTTAGACTGGAAAGGAAGTATAATTGCTTTTGCTTCGGAGAAAGACACTATCTCTACTTTTCAAGGGGGTAGGCAAAGTTGCTCTTTGCTCTGGGGGAGGCATTATCTCTAGCCTCCAAACTTTTTGCTACACAAACGTCCTTGACGAGGTATTTGGAACAAAAAGTGCTCAGTACATTGATCACAAGATGTGCAGAAGCACAAGAGAACCATGGAGAATTTTATTACAGGGGCCTATTTCCCCCTTTCTCCTCTGACTGAAGTCCCAGTATTCATGGGACCTGGGTATACACCTGAGTGTTCCTGATCTTTCTGAAGATTCCTGTTCACAAGCACTGGCAGTCACTCATTCTCCACATTTTTCTGTTGGGTAGACGGGCAACCCATATATAGACACATCCTTAGACAAGTGCCAGTTGGTACAAATGCCTAGAAGTGAAGACATCTTGGGGGCTTGGGTAGATCAGAGACCCCATCACCCCTGATTCTTCCTATCCATTGAAGTTAGCAACACTGTGTTATCACATGCCTGGAAGGCAGGAAACACTCAGTAAATGTAAGCTATTGTGTAATGAATAGTAGAAACACACCAGGCTTTGGCTTGACTAACAGATTCTCTCCAAGTATTGAACTGNTGTCACTTGACCGTGAGCCCTCTGGTTGTGCCCGCCGAGCACAACAGACTGTGTCCAAGCCTGGTAGGCAAGGCCCTATGATCTCCATCAGGTCGGGTGACCCCCTTGCATGGATCCATTGCACTTTCTGTCCCGGCTGAGCAAGCCTCTTGGCTTGCATCTTCTGGAGTTGGGTTTCTTTAAGCCTTTTCTTACATCATCTTCTCCAAAGCAGATCAGGTTAGAGTCAGGGACACATCTCAGATTTACATCCTCACCAGGAAAGGGCTCTGTAGGCCTCTGACTGCGTGGCTAGTCTTTTATTTCCTGTGTTGTTCTAGTTCAAGGCGAAGGGGAGGATTACTTATTTTTCATCCTGTCATATGAAATAAAGCCCTGGTTTAGAGTTCAGCAAGATTTGATAAGGAGCATCAAAGGCCTGTTTTTAATAAACTGGGGGGAGGGGTGATTTTTTAAAAATGTCTGCTCTCTGCAGTGGCTCCGTGATACAACAAAGGCATGAAGATCCCAACTCCTGGAAGGAAGGAGTCTTATCTTCATCACCATCAACATGAGGCTGTTTCCTGCCTCACCAGGAATATAACTGGAGAGAAAGGGCTTAAATTAAGGTATATGGGCTTGGGGTGAGATTGAATTTATAAGGAGCTCAGGATCAAAGCAGCACAGATGGCTGTTGGGGAGTGGTAGGTCCATCGCTATCGGACAAGCACCAGTGTGGGGAGTAGACAAGCCCAGGGTTCGTTGTGAAGCAGTCAGCTCTCATCAGCCCAGTGGAAGCAGGACCCATTGCTAGACCCATGATACAGGAGGTGGGATGGCATTTTCAAGGCCACCTATGTTTTGTGTTGGTAGAAGAATGAAGCTAATAATTCATGTGTGATACTCTTGGAATGCTAATAGAATGTCTCCTTGGGGTATTCTTTCTTTCTTTCTTCACCGGGTAATTTCTATGCACCTATCATGACTTAACCCCTTGTGGGTCCCTCCTCTGGCAGCTCTCTCTTTATGTCTTATGTCTCTGCTTAGATCTAAGCATCAAGGAACCATTCCTGAGCTTAGCCCCTCGTGTGTCTAGAAGTCAGAAGTTGTAGAGATCAGCTTTGAGAGGCACATGGAGGGTCTCAGCAGAAGAAAGGGGACAGAGTATCCTCTAAACAACCCTAGGGATCTTGAGTGTTGTTCCAGAAAGGAAACTCAGGAGTAAATTTCCTTCCAGTCAGGGCAGTAGAATCAGCCCTCAAGGAGTACCATCTATTGGGAAAGGCAATATATAAATGTAATTCGAGGGACTTTCCTGGTGGTCCAGGGGTTAGTAATCCACCTGCCAATGCAGGGGACACAGGTTTGAACGCTGGTCTGGGAAGATTCCACATGCCATGGGGTAGCTAACTAAGGCCATGCACTGCACCTCCTGAGCCCGTGCTCCACAGCAAGAGAAGCCACTGAAATGAGAAGCCCACGCACTGCAACCAGAGAGTAGCCCTGGCTTGCCGCAACTAGAGAAAACCCTCGCACAGCAATGAAGACTCAGTGTTTTTAAATTAAAAAATAAATAACTCAAGCATCTTCAGACTTTACCTGTTGGTGATAACCAATAGTAACTGTTTCCTTTGTTACTGCAAGTACAAAGATGCTGGCCTATTAATTTCTCCTGAGGGTCCAGCACAGGGCCTGAGGAGCTGAAAAATTTGTTGCAACAAACAAGTGAAATGCTTGAGATGATGCTTAGATAGGGCCATCCTAGCATCCAGACTACTGACAACATTGACAAGGTCCAAAGTGGTTCTCGAGCAAAGTGATGAACTAAGAGAATGATGGGTGAAGTTTTCATGTATAATAACTAAGAACAATAACTAAAACTGTGTAACTGCATCGCCCAGTCATGTCCGACTCTTTGCGACCCCATGAACTGTTAGCCTATCAGGCTCCTCCGTCCGTGGGATTTTCCAGGCAAGAGTGCTGGAATGGATTGCCATTTCCTTCTCCAGGGGATCTTCCTGACCCAGAAATCGAACCATGGTCTCCCGCATTGCGGGCAGACGCTTTACCATCTGAGCCACCAGGGAAGCCAATAGTCACTGTTTATTAACAGCTTACCATGTTGGAGGGATTATCCTAAATTTTATTTTTCTCATTTCAATGTCTGAGTCACATAATATGTGCATTTAAAAAAAACCGAGGTATAGTTCATTTACAATAGTATGATAGTTTCAGGTGTGCAGCAAAGTGATTCAGTTATACATATTTTCAGATTTTCCATTATAGGTTATTTGAAGTTGTTGAATATAGTTCCCTGTTGCTCATCTACTTCATGTACAGTAGTTTGCCTCTATAATCCCATACTCCTAATTCATCCCCCCTCCTTCCCGTTTGATAACCATATGGTTGTTTTCTGTGTCTGTGAGTCTGTTTCTGTTTTGTATATAGATTCATTTGAATTTTTTTTTTTTTAGATTCTACATATAAATGATTTCATATAGTATTTGTCTCTCTCTGACTTACTTCACTCAGGATGATAATCTCTTGGTCCATCCATGTTGCTGCCCATGTCATCATTTCATTCTCTTAGGGGCTTCCCAGGTGGTACAGCGGTAAAGAATCCGCCTGCCAACGCAGGAGACTCAACAGACGTGGGTTCAATCCCTGGCTCAGGAAGATCCCCTGGAGGAGCAGATGGCAACCCACGCCAGTATTCTTGCCTGGAAAACTCCACGAACAGAGGGGCCTGACAGGCTATAGTCCTGGGGTCGCAGAGTTGGACATGACTGAGTGGCTGACGACACATGTATACAACATCTTCTTTATCTGTCTATCTGGCGATGGACTCGTATGTTGCTTCCATATCTTGACAATTGTCAACAGTGCTACTATGAACACTGGGTGTATGTATATTTTCAAATTAGAGATTTGGTCTTTTCTGAATATATACCCAGGAGTGGGACTGCAGGATCACTTGGTAACTTTATGTTTAGTTTTTTTTAGGAACCTCCATTCTGTTCGCCATAGTGGCTGTACCAATTTACATTCCCACCAACAGTGTAAGGAGGGTTCCCTTTTCTCCACACCCTCTCCAGCATTTGTTGCTTCTAGACACTTTGATGATAGCCATTCTGACCAGTGTGAGGTGACTACTTATTGTGGTTTTGATTTGCATTTTTCTGACAACTAGTGATGCTGAGCATCTTTTGGTTATCTGTACATCTTCCTTGGAGAGATGTCTATTTAGGTCTTCTGCCTATGTTTTTATTGGGTTATTTAGGTTTTTTTTTTTAAAAAATATTGAGTTGTGTAAGCTGTTTATATATTTTGGATATTAACCCCTTGTCAATCACACTGTCTACATTTTTTATAAAAGTCTTCAGAAGGGAGTACTCTTGTTACACACAACTTATAGCTAAGGAAACTGGGGAACAGAGAGGTTAAAAGTAATTCAAAAGTAACACAGCTTTGAATCCAAGCAGGTTGGCTCAGCAACTCTCAGAGGATGGAGAAGCAGGTAAAAACAGTGATGAACTAGAAAACAGACTATTTTGAAGGAAATTAGCAGCTTCTGTTAAACTAGTTCTGCCCCATCTATATTTTCAGTTTTTATTGGTAATTTTAGTTACCAATAACTAAATAACATTTTATTTTAGTTACCAATACTCCTATTGGCACCCAAACCACCACTAATTTTCAAGAAATTAAAGAAGGGTTTATTACTTATAAAATTACACAGAATAAGGAGTGGAGGGTGATATATGGACAAAGAATCTTCTCTGGGTTTAGGGGAAAAGTTCAACTGACACCCATCTAGTTAGTTTAGACGGTTGAGACTTGGCCAGTGTTATAAATAATATCAAAGAATATTTCAGTCCCCAGGAATTTTTTTGAAACCACATTTTTTTCCAACCCATCCTGGTGTGTGTGTGTGTGTTTTAAAAAGCTGAAAGAAGAATCTGGAACCCATTTTAAAGTTTCGTTAAAACTCATGCTTGCTACGGTCTGATTTCTTTCAGATTTTGTCCATCTTTCAAATCTAAAATATAATTCTATAATATTTGTGGCCAATTGTATTTCTATTAAGAAGCAAGAGAATAGAGATTGTCCTCTAGAATTTCTTTTTCATTATAATTTTGGCTATCTCTGGTCCAGTCTATTTGTTTCCCTTTTTAAAAANTTCAAGTTTTCTTATCTGCCACCACTCCCTTCTGAAGTAGGGAAAGGCTTTCTGTACGAGACTGTTATGTCCACTTAGGAAGGATCGTCACCATTCACTTTTAAACCTTCCAGCCTCCCGCAGAAAGATGACTTCTACCGTAAAGTTGGGGAAACGGGCCCAAAGAGGTTTCCAGCACCGAGAGTTTGTCCCGCTCTCTCCAAAGAGTACCATTCGTTTGCTAGTCCCAGTTCCTATGCCAAAGGCTACCCCTCGAGAGGCGTTGTGGATTGGTGATTGCAGTCAGTGGTACAAGCCTGGGTTCGGTTTGATGGTGTTATTTGAATTAGATTGACCTCAGGGTCTCCCCTAAATCAAGTTTGTTTATTTAGGCCACCGAGAGCAATTTGCAAGATCTCAGTTCCCCAACCAGGGATTTAACCCCAGGCCCAGGCAGTGAAAGCCAGAACCCTAACCATTAGGCTACCAGGGAACTCCCCCAACTCTTAGTTTAAAGGTTAAGGTATATGAAGACAACTGAACTGCTTAGAGTCATCTGAGAGCACCAAAGAGGCAGAAACAGCTGCGGTTTGCCTCGGCAGGCGTCTCATTAGGCAGGTGGGCCTAGGATCACGAGTTCTATCTAGGAAGCTTGCAGCTCCGCTGGCCTTCCTGCAGGAAGAGGGCTGCATTTCCTACCCCATCTAAGCTCTGACATTGCTGCCACGTGTGTTTAAAATGAAGTCTGCCTTGGAAATGCACCAACCTTCATTAATTAAAGTCATAACTAGTAGGTTATGACTTTAAAATTCCTGTTAGGCATCTGAGATCATCACATCTTTAAGCCTTATTGAACTCCAGTTTATGATATGAGAAGGTGGTGTTGTCTTGAGTGTACTGAAAGTGTGTTGTCTCAGAGAAAAATGTTGTTTGAAACCCTGGAATGACATTCCTGACTCAGAATATCCTAGGGCACTGCCAGTTGTGCAGACCGCGAGGCATGATGATTAAGGGCTGGCTACCTCAGCTGCCTCCACCGCCTATAGGTGGGTAATGCTGTGGCTTCCCAGGTGGCACAAGGGTGGAGAATCCACCTGCCAAGCAGGAGACATGGGTTTGATCCCTGGGTTTGGAAGAGCTCCTGGAGAAGGAAATAGCAACCCACTCCAGTATTCTTGGCTGGGAAATCCCATGAGCAGAGGAGCCTCGAGGGCCACAGTCTAAAGAGTCCCATACTACTTAGCAACTAAACAACACAATCATAGCATTGCCTGGTTTCAAGATGCAAGGGTTAAATGTGATCATTCATATAAGGCACTTAGTAGCATAGATCCTAACACATAGTAGCTGCTCAACAAGTGTTAACTAATAATGAGGAGGTTTGAGAACAGAATCTTCTCTTCCCTTGTGTGGAGAGGTACAATAGTTGAGAGTTAACTTGATCTTCTTCATTCATATAGCAAGGTAATGCACTTAGCTATTCTTGTCAGCAAGTGCTATGTGTGTGTCTGTGTTGGGGGTGGGGGTGGTAATGATGGAAAACTTTGTCTAGTCGCCCAAGGAATTTACAAGGAGCTCTGGAACCCCCCGGTTTTCCTCCTGCTGTTACCGCTGTGTATTTTTGTGGCCAACCTTCCAGCTATTCCTCTTTCTTTTTAAATTCAAAGCCAATATCCCATGGCCAAGAGGGCAGGACTTAAAAAAAAAAAAAAAAGCCCTCAAAACCACAAAACAAGCTGGAGAAAAGGAAGCAGGTCTTCTCTTTGTGCCTTCACTAGCCATTGGCACGGAGAAGGAAATGGCACCCCACTCCAGTACTCTTGCCTGGAAAATCCCATGGATGGAGGAGCCTGGTAGGCTGCAGTCCTTGAGGTCGCTAAGAGTCGGACACAACTGAGCTACTTCCCTTTCATTTTTCACTTTCATGCATTGGAGAAGGAAATGGCAACCCACTCTAGTGTTCTTGTGTGGAGAATCCCAGGGACGGGGGAGCCTGGTAGGCTGCCGTCTATGGGGTCGCACAGAGTTGAACACGACTGAAGTGACTTAGCAGCAGCAGCCATTGGCAACACTAAAGAAAATTTCTATGTCTGTGAAAATTGTGCTGTCCCGATCCTGGCAAGCAGGAAAATAGAATACTTTCTGGAATATACTTGGAAAATAGAACATTTTCTGGAGAAAGATAAGCCACAAAATTGATCAGGGAGGGAGGAGAGTTTTAAACATTTTAAAACTGTTTGCTCAAATATGGTCAACTGTGTATGATGCCCAAATTGCCAAAATAACATTTGGAAGGTGGCAGAGAGGGATCTGGTTACATCTAGTTAAGCTACACAATGAGTGAACATCCAGAATAACTATTTCATATGTTTAAAAAAACCCAAAAACGTGGAAGATTTTCGATTTAGCCAATGCAAGTGGAGAAATAGTTATTAAGTGTACTATGTCAAGTTGTTGATGAAAGCCTCCTGAACATTGCTGCTTCCTAGTTCTTGATTTTTGCATTTATCTTTTAAATAATCATCCTGAGTGAAGGACTGGAGACTGTATAACATCATTAAATGCCACCCAATGGTGAAAGTTGTTACCAAGAAGAGCATGGAGTGGAGTCCAGGGTGGGACTGCCCTTGAAAGCCATACATAGATTTTTCTATTTGGGTGTGAATGAGCTGCGTGTCTATAACCAGGGAACGGCGTGCAAAGGNGACTGTATAACATCATTAAATGCCACCCAATGGTGAAAGTTGTTACCAAGAAGAGCATGGAGTGGAGTCCAGGGTGGGACTGCCCTTGAAAGCCATACATAGATTTTTCTATTTGGGTGTGAATGAGCTGCGTGTCTATAACCAGGGAACGGCGTGCAAAGGGTTAGCAGCAAGGTTTCTCCCCTTTTGTGCATCTCGCTTCATTTGTAGCTACTTGTTGAGTTTCCAGGGAGGAAGAAAGAAGCAGCTGCGGGGCATGCGCCAGACCTGCGCTGGGCTGTCGCTTCCATTGTGGGGAAGATGAACAGGCAGCCTTATTTTGGATCACATAGCAGCTTGTTCAAAAGCATCTTGCATTCCCCAGCTGCTCCACAACTTCTTCGCGTATAGGAGAGAACTTGCCAGCTGCTGGGGCAACTGTGCTTACATTTGCTTCTTTTGTGCAGAAACCCAGTAAGGTAAAAATCCATAGACGCCTTTGTTAAACTGTAGCCATTGTAAAGAGACTTGTTTGTTTCTGATATGTCAATGTTATTCCAGATAGAGGGTCTCAGGGGAGAAAAGGAAATGTCAGAATTAACATTCCCTCCCTCCCCATACCTTTTTTTTTTTGAGGATGACCACCATGTATGTAGATTTTCCCTGCTGAAAACCTTGGCTGCTTTTGTATTTTGGTGACTAACAAAGAAACAGGTCTCATGGTAAAACTAAGTGGGTTTTTTTTTTAAGTTGCCATATTTATCAGGGTTAATAATATATATTCTTCTGTTGCATGAAATGTATAAAAGTTACAATGTATGTCCTGATTGTGCGCTTTTGTTTTCTGAAGATTTAGGGTATTTTGCATTTGTTAGAGCGAGTCTGTGCTTTGCCCACACCCTTTATCTTATCCTTGAGAAAACTGGAGTTTCCAAGAAGTTATTACTTGCCCAAGATGGCTTAGCTCTTTGGTTTACTTCAGTGCATCTTAGGTTGAGTGTTTACACGCAAACAGGCCTGGAGAACCTGAAGATGAAAAAGGGCATGGGCCTAGCTGTGGATGGACTCCCAGGTCAGAAACAACAGACAGAAACAAGTTCAATGTGAGGGCCGTAATAGAGGCAGCATTTGTGTGTGTGTGTGTGAAGATGCCTCTTCAGAGAGCTTTCTCTGTAATCCCATTGGTGTTGTCACCATGTCTGCTCAAATAAAGCTGAGGAGGAGGGTGTGGGACCAGGAAGATGGGAGAGGCTTGATCAGGTTGATCAAATGTTGAGTTCATATCCTAACAAGAGAAGGCTTTGCATGTGCCTGTAGACACACCTGTCTCTACTGGAGCCCCCCAGTTCCCTGACTCCTGCCCAGCACTCAAAAGCATGTGCTGTGCTTAGTCTCTCAGTTGTGTCTGACTCTACAATCCTCTGTCCCTAGGGATTCTCCAGGCAAGGATACTGGAGTGAGTTGCCATGCCCTCCTCCAGGGGATCTTCCCAACCCAGGGATCGAACCCAGGCCTCCTGCATTGCAGAAAGATTCTTTACTGTCTGAGCCACCAGGGAAGCCCAAGAATACTGGAGTGGATAGCCTATCCCTTTTCCAGTAGATCTTCCTGACCCAGGAATCACACCAGGGTCGCCTGCATTGCAGGCAGGCAGATTCTTTACCAACTGAGCTACCAAGGAAACCCACTCAAAAGCCTCTTGCCTCCTAATTCCTATGAATGGAGGTGAACAAATGATCTCTAGCAGCTACAAGCATAAACCCAGTGCTTCATAGGAATTGAGTCAGTTTCAGTCCCTTTGTTCTAGGAGAGGTTATAAGATAAACTCTGGTCACTTGTGTCTGTGTGCTAAGTCAACTTCTGCTGCTAAGTCACTTCAGTCGTGTCCGACTCTGTGCGATCCTATAGATGGCAGCCCACCAGGCTCCCTCATCCCTGGGATTCTCCAGACAAGAATACTGGAGTGGGTTGCCATTTCCTTCTCCAATGCATGAGAGTGAAAAGTGAAAGTGAAGTCGCTCAGTCGTGTCCGACTCTTTGCGACCTCATGGACTGCAGCCTACCAAGCTCCTCTGTCCATGGGATTCTCTAGGCAAGAATACTAGAGTGGCTTCCCATGCCCTCCTCAGGAATAAAACCCTCTGATTCTGATGCTCATCTTTGTGCCGGCACCCACTGTAGCTTCAACTCTCCCAGCGACCCATTAATTGCCAGGTTAGACCCACAATTCCAAGCCCTTTATTCTCCTTTAGGGCTCCATTGACATACCCACACATCTTCTCCTTTGCACAGGAATCTTAGATTTTTGACAGCATCTCAGCTTTCAGTTGTTTTTGCTGCCATTTCATTTTTAAGACCCTCAAGAACTATGTTTGGTTCTCTGAGCTGATGACCTGGTGTGGCGGGAAGGGGGAGGCCTCAAGGGTGTGGGGTGTATTTTACAAAAGAGGAAACTGGCTCTGCCTTTGAGAACCTTGCCTGGGCTAGGATTAGAATGATAAGAGCCTGCCTCAAAGATCCGTGCCCTTGCTGATCAAGTCTTGAAAGGATCAACTTGTTTGAAACTAGAGGACAGGTCCTCACCTTCTGGAGACTTCATTGTGTGTCTTTTGTCTGCATGATCCTCACTGGGTTCTTTCTTTGGAAGAATTCTTTTCCTTATTACACTTCTCTGGACGTTATAAATATCCACTTGCCATGTTCTGTTTTCAAGTCTTGGCTCTTGAGGGCAGTTGCCAACTTCTCTTTTGTTCCTTTATTTTTTAATAGAATTGTAGTAGACTTACAATGTTGTGTTAGTTGCAAGTGTAACAGGTGCAAGTGATTCTGTTATACACACCAGGCTCCTCCATCCATGGGATTTTCCAGGCAAGACTATTGGAGTGGGTTGCCATTGCCTTCTCCCATGCGTGCACACAAACACACACACACAGACACGCACACGTATATAAATCTATTGTTTTTCAGCTTCTTTTCCATTAGCAGTTATTATAAGATATTGAGTGGAGTTCCCTGTATGTAACAGTAGGCCCTTGTTGGATATCTGTTTTAAATATAGTGGTGTGTATCTGCTAATCCTAAACTCCTAATTTATCTGCCTCCGTTTCCACTTTTGGTAATCATAAGTTTGTCTTCTTTATCTGTATGTCTTTTTCTGTTTTGTAAATAAGTACATTTGTATCTTTTTTTTTTTTAAGATTCCACATATGAATAATATCATATGGTATTAGTCTTTCTCTTTCTGACTTCACTTAGTATGATCACCTCTAGGTCTGTCAAGCTTTATAACACAGGCATCCCTCCTGCCTGTCATGAATGAGCACACAACGTGCATGCCTGCACACATACACACACACAGGCCCAACACGGCCAGTGGACGTGTTACTCTTCTTCAGCTAGCCTAGCTCCTCTCAGAAGATGAGTTCACGTTAACTACATCTCAGAGTGTTTCATCCCCGTTCAGTGCTCTGGATGCAATAGCCGCTTCCCTGTAGGAGGAAGAAGGTGATGAGCTTTGGGGGTGCAGCCATGAGGGGCCACTTTTTGGCTCAAGACCAACCCACCCTGGTGAGTTCCTTGTGTGGACACAGTTTTGCTCCCATATGCCTCCTAACAGCACCCCACACACCAAGCTTTGGCTGCCTTCTCCTCCTTGTAAGACCTGTTCTTTTTCTTTGATGAGCTGCCCTCCTTCTCCTGGTCTGTGGCCGTCACCCAGCCACCTCCCACAGCCGCTGGTTTCAGGTGTCTTAGGGACACTTTGCCTGGAATGCCCTTATCTCCATCTGTCATTGGTGTTTAATTGCTCCCCCACTATCCAGCCTGCCCTTTGACACGGGGTGAGTTCTCCCCCATCCTCGCTGCTTGCTTCTGCTGGCTTTTCCTCCTCTGGCTGATGGCCGATCCTTGGCTCATCCTGCGGCCCTGTTTTGGCCCCTCTGTGTGTGTACTTTCCCAGGCCTCCCAGGGCATGGCTTTGTTTCTGTCCTGCTTTTTCCTTCTCACTTCCTGTGCTCCCCACCCCACCCTTTTTTTTTTTTTTTGTAACCTTCTTGATTTTTATTTGTTGAGATGTAGTTGACATACCACTTCAGGTGTACAACATGACGATTCAATATTTGAGTATGTTACGAGATGACCGCAATAAATCTAGTCAACATCCATCACCATGCATAATGACACATTTCTTGTGCTCAGCACTGTTGAAGTTTACTCTCTTAGCCTCTTTCAACTAATCCTTCCTCCCCTTCTGTGATGGTGCTTCTTGAGAAACAGATTGTTTCTCATTTATTAGTTTTAACACACACTTCGCAGGCCTTGCTGCCTTTATCATCAGCCAGTCCTGTTTGACTGTCACTTGCATTGGGTATAATCATGACATATGTTACATGCACTATTACAGTTTTTATTTTGAGGCTTGTAACTAAAATGATTCTTGGAACTGGACCTTGGAAACACCATTCTTGAAACTGGTCCGGTCAGGGCATTTGAAAGACTTGAACTTCGGGGGAAAGGTTTTGAGATTTATTTTGGCTTCCCTTTCACATGGCAGCACCTTGGAAGTCACTGAAACATGAACTTATGTTTTGATAACTTTTTCCTTGCAAATGGACATTGTACATACACAGAACAGAATTAATGTTTGCTTCCCCCCCCCCCCTTCAAATTATACTTTTGAAAGACCTTTAAAGGAAGTTGAGTTTGTGCTGGGTGGCCAGTCTGTTTCTGTAAATCCTGAAAGATTGGTCATCTTGAGTCTGTGCTGTTCCAGAGGGTCGTTTCGGGTACTTTCTAGCTGTGATCCTGCATCTGTGAAAATACACTGGAGAGGAGATCCTTCTTGATTCACCCTAATTTGGGACTCTCTTTTTCTCTCCAAAGCTTCGGTCACAAAAAGGCATCTTCAGGGTCAGGGTGGAGCAGGCTGGCTGTTGGGAAGCAGTGGTAGAGAATGCCTTGAAACAGGGCTGCAGGAGGAATTTCTGGGGTTCAGCTCCTGCTCAGTGGTGATCCCCATGAATTCTGGAGCCCTCTCATCTTGTCGTCCACTTTTTTTTTTTTTATTCTGCAAAACAAAGGGAAAGAATACTTCTCTATGTCAAAATGGAGTTTGCTTATAAATCTTCACAATTAAAAAGGAGCCCAGTTTTCTTGCCCTGGTAGACAGGGGAGCCTGCTTAAAGCATTGGGATAGGAGCTTACATTCCTACAGACTCACCCAGAGCAAAGGATCTTTGTTTCAGCCATGCTCTTTAATTGGGATCCAGTGGCATCTCAATGTGGTTACCAGGTTCAGTTCACTTAATCTAGTTGTCTGTCTATATTAACATCTGGGGAAAGGCTTTTTAAATTGGGATTATGTAGAAATGAGATGTGAAAGCATCAAGTGGACTGTTCATTCACTGATTTGGTCAGCAAGTATCTGTTAACTGCGTGTGTGTGCACGTGTGCGTGTGGGCTTGGTGTTGAGACTATAGAGTCAGTCCTGACCTCGTGGGGCTTACAATCGGAGATGGGTCTGCCAGCACAGAAGCACAGGAACATGTTGTGGGAGGGATGTGAGTACACTCCAGGTGTAACGGGGCACACAGGATGCACTGGTGGGGGCGGTGATGCTGCTGATCACAGCAGCATGGAAGATTGCCTGGGACTGTGTCTCGGGCTCTTTGCTAAGGCTTGAAATGCAGTGCAACTTTTCATCAGCACCATCTCTGAGCTGAAGCCTTCACAGGCTAAGTACCCCGAATGAGGCAAGACAGTAAGTAGTAGAGTCTGAGTGTGAACTCAGATCCCAAGCCATCAACTTTATTTAATCAAGGAGACAGCCATGTTCGTGTCTGTGGGTTTTACTTTTCCTTCTGTGGCCTTCTGCACCACTGCATGCAATGAAGGAAGAAGGAAGCCTGGAGAGCAGTGTGCCTAGAGGATGTCCGGCGGGGTGCAGATGACCCCCGCTGTCTGCCAAGGGATGTATGGTGGGGATGTAGTCCAGACAATGGCTCTGAGTCTGTAATTACGCATTTTCTTGGAGTGTCCTTTATACTCAGCGTTTTGCCAACTGTGTTTCTAAAGAGGCTTTCTTATCCCCCTGCCAAGCTCTGCAGCAACTAGCTGCCAGGCTTATTGACTGTCCTCCACAGCGAGCCGCCCCTTTTCCTGGTGCTGTGTGTCACAGCCAGCAGCCTCTAGTGTCTGCCTTGCTGTTTTCAGCGGTTTCTGGGGGAGGAAAGAGGTTCTATTTCAGGCCTGTTGTTGGAGGGAAGAGGGACTTCCCCATCTGTTGGAGGTGATCTGTGTGCCTGAAGCCGCTCTCAGAAGTCTCATCTTCACATCCAGCGTGGTGTAGGCTACACTGCTCTTATCTTGAATGCCTTTCAAGGATCAAACGTTGGTATTTCTGATAAAAGCCCGGTTGTGATTTAAGAATACTGGCTAGGCAGGTTGGCAAAACCTACTATTTTGGGAGAAAAGTAGAGGCTTGAAAGGAAAGCTGGGCCTGCGTTCTCTCAGAGGGAGTCTGTGTGGACCCAGGGCAGCCTTCTCAGGATGAATCACTCTGGGGCTTAAGAAGAAACACTGACAAGGATGATCTGCTCCAGGGCTGTGTCTATGTGTCCTGTTTCAGACGTGGCCCTTGATAGCCGGCTAAGTAGAAAGGTAGTCCTCTGTTCCTGAATTGTATGCTGTGAGGAGGAAATTCCATGCTTGAAAACTTGAAGGGAAATAGGCTTTTTTTGTGAAAAGCTGTATTTTTAGTCTATTGGATTGTAAGTCCAAAAGCTCTAAGAATAAGGCAAATACCCTGTTACACCTGGAGTGTACTCTCATCTCCCCCATAACATGTTCCTGCCCTTCTGTGTACTCCTTTCCTAGAAAAATGGATAGATTGTGAACCCAAGTATAGAGGGAACTGACTTCAAGTAGTGTTAGACTATTTCCTTCCCATTTATCCTAATGAATTTGATGTAAGACTTTTAAATAAGATATATGTGTATGATATGTAGGTATATATTTGCATATATATATATNTTTTTACTAGGTAGAATTAGAAAAGGATTTTAGAGGGAATTTATACTTAAGATGGGTTGGAACTAGCAACATAGAAAAGTTACCAGAAAATGATAACGAGAAAAAAAAAAAAAAGAAAGATGGATTCATAGCAAATTCTTTATAGAGTATGGGGTAAACCACATAGAGATAAATAATTGTAAAATGCCTGAATGCAGATTAGGGCAACATGAGGGAAGGTTTTCGAATAGCCATTGGTGGAGTCACAGAAGAATTTAACCAGGAGAATAATGGAGTAATTCCTACCTGCTAATGTCACTGGAGCATATTTTGATTATCAGATTGAAAAGTAAAACAGCTGGAGGTAGACGAGGGAGCCTGGTAACCAGTGCATCTAAGCTAGAGCTGTAGTAATGGAAAAGGAAAGACTGTGACGATGCAGGAGAGAGAGACAGAGACAGAGAGAGGAAACGTATGTGTGGAATAGGAGCAACTCAAAGCAAAGGTATCAAAGGACAAGGGAGCTCCAGTCCAGATGCCCTGACATATCTTTGAGTTTGGGTTTCAGTTTCAATAATATCTACTTGTCTCGGAGGGAAAGCTAGTCATAAACAAAACTAAACAATTCAGAGNGAGAGACAGAGACAGAGAGAGGAAACGTATGTGTGGAATAGGAGCAACTCAAAGCAAAGGTATCAAAGGACAAGGGAGCTCCAGTCCAGATGCCCTGACATATCTTTGAGTTTGGGTTTCAGTTTCAATAATATCTACTTGTCTCGGAGGGAAAGCTAGTCATAAACAAAACTAAACAATTCAGAGTTCCATTACAGAATGGCAGTGTTCTAATGGCATATTTGCAAAATCTAGGACTGAAAAGGGATTTTCGGAGAAGTCCTTAATCAAATAAGGGCCAGTGACCCTTCTCTCTTTTGCCCACTAGCTGGCCAAGAATAGAAGATAATGAAAGGCCACTTCTTACTGACTTCATAGGAAAGATGAGAGTACCATTTCAAAGGACCTCTTGGCTTGGAAGATGGTGACATTGGAACAGAGAAGAGGGCAGCGAAGAGATGCCTGTTCGCTGAGCTCCAACAGCAGAGACATTTACCAGTTGATTAGCAACTTTACTATTTACCTGATACTCAGAAATTTAAGGGTTTCCCAGGTGGCTCACTTGAGTGGAAACAGTGTCAGACTTTATTTTTCTGGGCTCCAAAATCACTGCAGATGGTGACGGCAGCCATGAAATCAAAAGACGCTTACTCNTGAAGAGGAACTAAAAAGCCTCTTGATGAAAGTGAAAGAGGAGAGTGAAAAAGTTGGCTTAAAGCTCAACATTCAGAAAACAAAGATCATGGCATCTGGTCCCATCACTTCATGGCAAATAGATGAGGAAACAGTGGAAACAGTATCAGACTTTATTTTTTGGGACTCCAAAATCAGTGCAGATGGTGATTGCAGCCATAAAATTAAAAGACGCTTACTCCTTGGAAGAAAAGTTATGACCAACCTGGATAGCATATTCAAAAGCAGAGACATTACGTTGCCGACTAAGGTCCGTCTAATCAAGGCTATGGTTTTTCCTGTGGTCATATATGGATGTGAGAGTTGGACTGTGAAGAAGGCTGAGTGCTGAAGAATTGATGCATTTGAACTGTGGTGTTGGAGAAGACTCTTGAGAGTCCCTTGGACTGCAAGGAGATCCAACCAGTCCATTCTGAAGGAGATTGGCCCCGGGATTTCTTTGGAAGGAATGATGGTAAAGCTGAAGCTCCAGTACTTTGGCCACCTCATGCGAAGAGTTGACTCATTGGAAAAGACTCTGATGCTGGAAGGGATTGGGGGCAGGAGGAGAAGGGGACGACAGAGGAGGAGATGGCTGGATGGCATCACTGACTCGATGGATGTGAGTCTGAGTGAACTCCAGGAGATGCTGAGGGACAGGGAGGCCTGGTGTGGTCGATTCATGGGGTTGCAAAGAGTTGGACACGACTGAGCGACTGAACTGAACTGAATGATTGCAAAAGGTCAAGTAATAATTCAATGATAGATAAAATTTTTCCGTAGCAAGTATGAGTTTGGAGTGTTTATAAATTCCCTCAATATATATATATTTATATAGCAAATGGCCAATAGTTGGTTATTTTCTAAACCTAAATGTATTTACCTAACATGTAGCTGGTTATTAGAGTTCACAGCAGTATTTATGACATGAGTGTTGGCTCTGTAGGGGTATATACCAATATATTCTTTATGACATCACTGAAAACTTTAAAATGTGGTATATCAGGATATGAACTATTGAGTATCATACACATTCAGAGTAACAGCTGAATAATTACAGGTTACACACATCTATTTCCTGTTAAGGATATAGCTAAAAATCAGTCAAAAATGTTGCCACTTGTCATAAAACGTTTTCCTTTGTTTTCTATCATGGAACTAGCCACAGTAGATGCTGAGGTCAGTCCTAACAGAAGTATATTTGTTTTCAGTGTTTCCTCCCGGTTCTTCTTTAACATTAGCAGGTCTTTCAAATAAATGTACAGATCTCTATAGGGTTGACAGACAATTACGTCCATGGGCAGAGGGTACTTCACATGGTGGGAGGCAGTATGATTTCTCTGCCAAGATGTGCTTAGTTCCAGTACAGTCAATAAAAGAGTAAACATGGCTGAGTCTTCAGTAAACCTAAGACGGGCTTCCTTCAATATTACACTGATGGAAGTACAAAGGTGCAAGGCCAAAATAGCTAAACACACAGGGGAAAACAATAGTACATGTTCTTAAGTAATGAAAAAATATTTCAATCACACGATTTTTTCTGCATTTGACTTTCAGTTTTTATAAAAACAGAAATAAAGTGCAGATATCTTTAAAGGCAATTTAAGAAACTATTGCAAACTCATCTTAGGCACTAGTCCTGCCATTGCTTTCATTTTACTTTCTCATTCTCTCCAAAGAGCATTCTCTTGTATTTCCCCCACATACAGACAAAAAAAAAAAAAAAAAATCCCTTACATAGTTTATAAGCTCTCATAATTCCAAATGCCCTTTGAAACAATCTCTTACTTGTTAAAATGACACAAATGAAGAACAAGAGTATAGAGATCAGGAGAAAGATCCTTTACCCGTTTACTGTGAAGGATATTGTAAAGGAGACAGAACAGCCAGATGAAGAGGTACACAGGATGGAGGACAGAAGCTTTTTAGGCCCAGGAGCTTCTGTCCCCAAGGAATCAGGGTGGCCACACCCTCCTGGAACGTGGATGCGTAGAACCAGAAGCTCCTCCTTTGGCCATTTTGCAATTAAATTGTTTGCGGTTTTTTGTTGTTAAGTTGTAGGAGTTCATATGTTCCAGATATTAACACCCCTCAGATATGTGATCTTCAATAGTTTCTTCCAGTCCATGATTGCCTTTTCACTCTATTGACTGTTCATTCTTTTCAGTGCTTTGAAATATAGAAGTTTATAGCAGGAAAGGTTTCAAGAGCTGGGATGAGGACTTTGTTGATCACTTGTGTTAACTGGCCTTACCCAAAGGAAGAGCACATCTTCTTTTATCTTCATGATGATGGGCATTTTACAACCTGGAGCTAGGTAGCCTTGCTAACTCTCCCAGCAGCCACCATCCTACTCTCCCAACAGACAATGGGAGATGGGATCGTATCTTCCTTGATGACTGTATTTCAAATGGATGGGTGGGGAGAGAGGAGGTTAAAGGCTTTTTAAAAATGTGTATCTTTGCAGGTTCCTTAAAAAATAAAAGTAGAGTCACCATACGATCCAGCAATCCCACTTCTGAGCATATATTCAGAAAAGATGAAAACTCTAATTCAAAAACATACATGACACACCGATGATCTTAACATGGCGAAAATCTGATCCTACCAGTCCTTCTGCATTTATTAGCCTTCATATTTCTTTAAAAGGAAATGTCTGCTCATGAATTAATCAGATCCCTTGAGGTACAGTGAATTATAAAAATAGGATAAGTGCTTAATTCTATTTATTTGCCAGTTTTCATTAGTATTAGTAACAGGAGATATAAGTATTTCTCTATATTTATTACTTTTTTTTTGATGTGGACAATTTTTAAAATCTTTATTGACTTTGTTACAATATTCCTTCTGTGGTATGTTTTTTGGGGTATTTTTGGTCACAAGGCATGTGGGATCTCAGCTCTGTGACCAGGGATCGAACATGCACCCTCTACACTGGAAAGTGAAGTCTCAACCACACCGCACCACCAGCGAAGTCCCCTGAATCTATTATATTGTGTAATATGTCAAATAGCAGAATTAAGCAAAAAACTAAAACATAACGGTTACCAATTGAGGGAAGGACAAACAGAATGAAAAACTGGAATGGAAACTAAAATTTCTGACTTCAATTTTATTTTGTAGATTTGATTTGAAACTATATGATTATTTTAAATACTTATAAAAATAAACTATAAAATAATTCGTAAGAACCAAAAAGTTTCCATTTCTAAAAGCAAAAACAAACACCTCTGTGTATCAAGTTGCTGATAGAGACAACCAGAGAGAAATTGTTTTAAACAACTTTAAAAACTCATAATTTGTATATATATATTCCCAGTAGTATACAATCGAAGGTCAAAACACCTTCAATAAAAATCTTTAAATGTCCCAGAGATCATACTGTTGATGGTAAGCATTCCTGCTGTCATTCTGAGATGGCAGCAAATGCTACGTGGGATAAAATAATCATGATTTTGATGCAGTTGGGAATCAATATTTTCAGTGTGAGAAAAAGGCTATCAGATCTAGGAGCTAGAGGTTAAATAAAAATCTTCTAGTACCGAATTTTTTATATGACAAACCTTGTTTTATTACCTCCCTACCTTATTAATGTTTTTATTTAAGCCTAAAAGATTAATAATAATTTTAAGGCACTGTTCTAGACAACCATTTATCTACCAAGCTTAAGCTCTGAAATACATTTTTGGACATATTAAACATTTAGTACAGGTTTGAAGTTGCCTCCTTTTTTTTCAAGGAATATAAAATAGACAGATTTGTGTATAAACAGATTATACTTGGCTTATTAATACAAAAAGGATTTAAAATTCTAACAGAATTTTATTCTCTCCTTTTATTTACTTACTTACTTGTAAATGCGACATTTTGTATCTCTAATAAATAAAGTCCATTTTTTCTTATTCTCATAACGAAAAAATCCCTGTTCCACCTAATATCACTGTATTAGTTTGCCACAGCTGCCACAACAACATACTGCAGGCTAGGACATTTAAACAACAGGAGTTGATTTTTTTCAGCATTTGGAGGCTGAAATCCAAGATCAAGGGGAGAGCAGTTCTGGTTTCCTCTCTGGCCTCTCTGATTGGGTTGCAAATAGCCCCTTATTGATGTACCCTCAGAAGGTCTGTTCTCTGTGTGCTGGTAGTCATACTGGACTGGGGACTGCCCTAACAACCTCATTTAATTTAAAGGCCCTATCTTCATAATGTGATTGTGAGGTACCAGGCATTAGAGCTTCAATATGTTAATTTGGGGGATGGCACAATTCAGCCAGTAACAGTTAACAGTAATTCCTTAGTATTAATATTACATAGCCAATGGGCAGATTGTATTATCTTGCTGTCACTTTAACCTGTTACCCTGTGACCCTTTTTTCTAGTATACTGATAATTAGACCTAGGGGCTTGATTCAGTTCAGTTTCAATTGCTCTTTTTGTGAAGATATTTCATAAACAGTAATAGTATGAAGTACCCTATGTCGAGAGGCATATAGTACTTGACCAGCTCACTTTTTGTATTGCAAAGATTGATCAAGTGTTGTCAGCCTGATCCATTCCTTATAAAGTTCCCTTTCACACTTCCACTAATGAAACCATTAGTTATTATTTCCTTGGTCATATCCAGTCTATTAATACGTCCATCAAAGGAATGCTTCATCTCTGTTGCATTTTGTTTTTATCTCTACCATTTCTTTTTAGTTCTTCCTTAGGATTTTCATCTCTCTGCACACATTACCTATCAGATCTTGTATGTTGTCTGTCCCTTAGAGTTCTTAGCATATAAATCATAGTTTTATTTATTGAAATATAGTTTATGTGTTGTCCATTATATTAGTCACAGGTGTACAATACAGTGATTCACTGTTTTTAAATGTTATACTTCATTTATAGTTATTATAAAATATTGGCTATATTCCCAGTGTTGTACAAAATATTCTTGTAGCTTATTTTGTCCATAACAGTTTGTACCTCATTAATCATAGTTTTACATTGCCAGTCTGACAATCCCAACATCCATGCCACATCTGGTTGTGATACTTGTTCTATTTCTTTAAACTGTATTTTTGGCCTTTCAGTATGCCTTGTAATTTTTATTGATAGCCAGAAATGATGTAGTGGATAAAAGGAACTACTGTAAATAAGCTGTTAGTTATGTGGTGATGGGACTTCCCTGGTGGCTCAGACGGTAAAGCATCTGCCTACAATGTGGGAGACCCGGGTTCAACCCCTGAGTTGAGAAGATCTCCTGGAGAAGGAAATGGCAACCCACTCGCGTATTCTTGCCTGGAAAGTCCCATAGACGGAGGAGCCTGGTAGGCTACAGTCCATGGGGTCACAAAGAGTCGGATGTGACTGAGTGACTTCACTTAGCACTTATGTGGTGGTGAGGTATCGGGAGGGGAAGCAGTCTACAGCCCTTTGATTAGGTCTCAGTCTTTTAGTGAGTCTGTGTCCCTGAAGTGTTTTTCAGACTTCCCAAGTGTTTCTCAGACTCCTCTGCCCATAAGTGAGAGAAGACAGCTACCGTAGATTGGATTCAGGTATTTCCTTTTCCTCAGGTCAGCTTCTTGTTTAGTCACTACATCATGTCTGAATCTTTTTTGACACCATGACTGCAGCCTGCCAGGCTCCTCTGTCCATGGGATTTTCCAGGCAAGAATACTAGAGTGGGTTGCCATTCCCTTCTCCAGGGGATAAAACTCCAGCAGATCAGGCTCTGGTTACCTAGTTTCCCCTGAGGGAAGCTCTTGTTAAAACAACAAAGAGATCTGGTATTTTCAACCTACCAGCTTACCTTATAGATTTCACACCTGCCAGACTCTGCAATTACACAAACCAATTCTTTAAAATGAAGGGATGACTAGCCACAGGAATTAGGCAAGGAAAGGAAATAAAATGCACCCCAATTGTAAGGAATAAGTAAAACTTGCTCAATTTTTAACAGATGACATGATTCCATATATTAAAAATATTAAAGAACACATACCCACACACCACATGCAACTATTAGCACTAATAAACAAATGTGGCAAGTTTTCAGAGTGCAAGATCAATATTCAAAAATCCATTCTTTTTTAACACATCAACAATGAATAATCTGAAAAGAAAATTCAGTAATGATTTTACACATAGCTGAATTTACTATAGTTTGGTGACCTGATGTGAAGAGCCAACTCATTGGAAAAGGCCCTCATACTGGAAAAGATTGAGGGCAGGAGAAGGAGGGCAACAGAGGATGAGATGGTTGGATGGCATCGTTAACTCAATGGACATGAGTTTGAGCAAACTCTGGGAGATGATGCAGGAGAGGGAAGCCTGACGTGCTGCAGCCCATAGGATCACGAAGAGTCAGACATGACTGAGTGACAAAACAAATGTAGACTAAGTTGTGTCCCCCAAAGTTCAGATGTTGAAGCCCTATTCTGCAGTGGGATTGTTTTTGGAGAGAGGGCCTAGTATCCTTACAAGAAGAGTTACCAAGGATCCCTTGCTCTCCTTCACCATCATGTGAGAAGAACAGTTTTCTACAAGCCAGGAAGAGGACTCTCACCAGAAACCAAGTCTGTCAGCATCTTGATATGTGGACTTCCCAAGCAGAACTGTGAGAAAGAAATTTCTGTTGTTTAAGGCACTCAGTCTGTGGCATTTTGCTATAGCGACGCTGAGCAGACTAAGATAGCATTCGAAAATGAAAAGAAATATCTAGGAATAATTATCTAAAGAGATGAAAGACTTGGACCCTGGAAACTATAAAATTGCAAAAAAAATTTAAAAGGATCTAAATAAATGGAAAGACATCATGTTCACAGATTTGAGGACATAACGTTTTAAGATAACAACACTTGTCAAAGAGACCTACTACTTCGACGCCTAATTCAATCCCTATCAAAATCCCAGTTGCTTTTTTTTTTTTTGCACAAATGAAGCTGATCTCAAACTCCTATAAAATTGCAAAAGGTCTGAATAGCCAAAACAATATTGGAAAAGAACAAAACTGGAGCACTTACACTTTCCAATTTCAAAACTTAGTACAAAGCTACAGTGTGGTACTGGCATCAGTTCAGTTCAGTTGCATAGTCATGTCCGACTCTTTGCAACCCCATGAATCGACCACACCAGGCCTCCCTGTCCATCACCAAATGCGGGAGTTCACTCAGACTCACGCCCATTGAGTCAGTGATGCCATCCAGCCATCTCATCCTCTGTCGTCCCCTTCTCCTCCTGCCCTCAATCCTTCCCAGCATCAGAGTCTTTTCCAATGAGTCAACTCTTCGCATGAGGTGGCCAAAGTACTGGAGCTTCAGCTTTACCATCATTCCTTCCAAAGAAATCCCAGGGCTGATCTCCTTCAGAATGGACTGGTTGGATCTCCTTGCAGTCCCAGGGACTCTCCAGAGTCTTCTCCAACACCACAGTTCAGAAGCATCAGTTCTTCAGCACTCAGCTTTCTTCACAGTCCAACTCTCACATCCATAGTATACATCTTTAATCCTCTACCCTTAAGTGATGTTATTATTACTTTGTGCTAAGTTGCTTCAGTTGTGTCCAACTCTTTGTGACCCTGTGGACTGTAGCCCACTGGGCTCCTCTGTCCAAGGGATTCTCCAGGCAAGAATACCAGAGTGGATTGCCATGCCCTCCTCTAAGGGATCTTCTGGCCCAGGGATTGAACCCTTATCTCTTACATTTCCTGCATTGGAAGGTGGGTTCTTTACCACTAACACCACCTGGGAACTAATTGTCTACACTTAAGTGATGTTATTACTACTTTACCTGTATTATAAGAACTTCACAGGGACTTCACTGGCAGTCTAATGGTTAAGACTCCACACTTCCATTGTAAGAAGTGTGGGTTCAATCCCTGGTTGGGAAACTAAGATCCCAATGTGGTCGGGTATGGCCAAAAAAAGAAAAAGAAAAGAAACTTACAATGGTAAAATTCCATCTTGGTCCTTGTATTATTTTATTTTCATATATGTAATTAACTCCACATAATTTTATTATTTTTATTTTAGAAATCAATTCTCTTTTAGAATGATTTAAATAAGAAAAGAGTCATACATGTACTTAGGTAATTGCTATTTCTAATGTTCTTCATTCCTTCATGTATATCCATATTTCTACCTGATATCATTTTCCTTCTGATTACAAGGCCTTCCTTTAACATTTTTGTTATGCAGGACGGCTGCCGATGAATTCTTTCCATTATATATCTGATAATGTCCTTATTTGCTGTCATTTGTGAAACATTTCTGAGGGTACAAAATTCTAGATTGAAATTTTTTTCCTTTCATTTCTTTAAAGATGTCGCTTCACTGACTTGTCACATTATTTTCAACATAAAATTTGATGTCATCTTATCTTTATTCTTCCATGCTGTATTCTTTTCCCCTGATTGCTTTTATGATTTTTTTCTTTATCACTAGTTTTGAGCAATTTATTATGTGCCTTNTCCTTTCATTTCTTTAAAGATGTCGCTTCACTGACTTGTCACATTATTTTCAACATAAAATTTGATGTCATCTTATCTTTATTCTTCCATGCTGTATTCTTTTCCCCTGATTGCTTTTATGATTTTTTTCTTTATCACTAGTTTTGAGCAATTTATTATGTGCCTTAGTAAAATTTCTTGTGCTTGGGGTTAGTTGAGCTCCTTGTTTCTTTGGGCTTTTGTTTTTCTTAGACTTGGAATATTTTCAATCATTATTTTTTCAAATATTATTTTCTGCCTCTACTCTGCCACGAGGGCCTAAATTTCATGTATATAGGAATGCTTCAACTGTCTCTACAGCTCATTCATGCTTTGTTCTTTTTTTTTTTTTAACTTTTTCTTTTTTCTCATTTTACATGTTTCTATTGTTGTGTCTTCAGATTGACTAATCTTTTCTTTTGCAATGTCTGTTCTACCATTAATCATATCCAGTGTGTTTTTCATCTCACACAATGTAAATTTTTATCTCTGTGAATTTGATTTGTATTTTACATAGTCATATCTCTGTTTAAAATCTTGAACCTCTATCCTTGTTTGGTAATTCTAATATCTGTCTTAATTCTGGGTCAGTTTCAGTTGTTTGTTTCCCCTCATGTGTTGGATTTTCTTGCTTCTTTGCATGTCTAGTATTTTAAAAAATTGGTTTCCAGACTTTGTTATTTTCATCTTTTTTAGATTGTGGATATTTTTGTGTAACTATAAATATTCTTGAGCTTCTTTTGGGACCACAGCTAAATTAACTGGGGACAAGTGATTCTTCTATATCTTACTTTTGAGGCTTGGTAGGTGTGAGTGGACAATGCTCAGTCTTGGGTGACTATTTCCCACTAAAGAGGCAAGATCTCCCTGAGTACTTAATGCCCCTGACTTATGAGGTCTTCCAGTCTGTCTTGGAAACAGGTACTATTTGGCCCTGGGAGAGCGCTGGGCCGTGATGCCTCTAATACTCTCTGGNTGACTATTTCCCACTAAAGAGGCAAGATCTCCCTGAGTACTTAATGCCCCTGACTTATGAGGTCTTCCAGTCTGTCTTGGAAACAGGTACTATTTGGCCCTGGGAGAGCGCTGGGCCGTGATGCCTCTAATACTCTCTGGCCGTTTCTTCCCCAGCCACAGATAGTTTGCGCCCACCCCAACACTATTCAGTTCTCAGCTGAATACCCCAGTGGCTTTTTGCAGATATCTGGAGTTTTCTGTCCATACAGCTTTCCTCTCTTTACTACAACTCTAGCTGCTTTGGTCTCCCTAAACTCTTAATTCTGTATCTTCAACTCAAAATCTCCTGGAGTTTTCTTGGTTTCTCTTTCTCTGTGACTTGGCCAGGAAATCTCTTAAGGCAGTAAGCTGGAATAGCCTCATCTTATTAGCTTCCTGTTGTCTTGTCTTCTGAAAACCTTCCTCACCTTATTACCTTATTAGCTTCCTGCTGTCTTGTCTACTGAAAACCATTACTTCCTATATTGTATATTTTGTGTGCCTTATTTTCCTTTCTTTCCTTCTCTTCCCCTACCCCCACCCCCCACTTTTTTTTTTTTTTTGCAGGGGCAGGGGATGTTTTTCTTTATTTTTGATTGTCTTAGGCAGAGGCTTAAATNTAAGCTGGAATAGCCTCATCTTATTAGCTTCCTGTTGTCTTGTCTTCTGAAAACCTTCCTCACCTTATTACCTTATTAGCTTCCTGCTGTCTTGTCTACTGAAAACCATTACTTCCTATATTGTATATTTTGTGTGCCTTATTTTCCTTTCTTTCCTTCTCTTCCCCTACCCCCACCCCCCACTTTTTTTTTTTTTTTGCAGGGGCAGGGGATGTTTTTCTTTATTTTTGATTGTCTTAGGCAGAGGCTTAAATCCATTTCCTCTTATTTCCTATTGGCCCAACTAGGGACTTTCAATAAAATTCCGATTCGGTTTAGTAGATTTCAGCTGGGTCCTCAAACTTTGCATTTCTAAGAAATTTCCAGATGATATTGATGCTCCTGGAAAAAAGACTGCTTTGAGTAGCCAGAGTCTCCAGCTATTCAACTGAATGAGTCATGTATATAATTTTAAAGTTTCTGATAGTAACATTGAAAAAATTAAAAAGAAACAGGTGAAAATGACTTTAATAATATATTTTCTTTAACCCAGTCATCCCCAAAAGTTGTCATTTATACTTATAAACAATATAAAAATATTAATGAGACTTCTTTATTTTATTCTAATTCTTGAAATATGTATAGTTAACCCCAAAGCATAATTAAGTTCAGATACTATATCTTCATCCGAAATCTTGGCTCTGTGTTTAGATTTATTAAAATTTTTAGTTGAAAAAGTAGATTTGTGTAACCAAGTTTCAAACATATGTAAGTTTTCCAATAACTGAATCTATTAACAAAAGCAGAAGATATTAGGAAGAGATGGCAAGAATACCCAGAAGAACTGTACAAAAAAGATTTTCACGACCCAGATAATCATGATGGTGTGATCACTCATCTAGAGCCAGACATCCTGGACTGTGAAGTGGGCCTTAGAAAGCATCACTACGAACAAAGCTAGTGGAGGTGATGGAATTCCAGTAGAACTATTTCAAATCCTGAAAGATGATGCTGTGAAGGTACTTCACTCAATATGCCAGCAAATTTGGAAAACTCAGCAGTGGCCGCAGGACTGGAAAAGGTCAGTTTTCATTCCAATCCCAAAGAAAGGCAATGCCAAAGAATGCTCAAACTACCGCACAATTGCACTCATCTCTCATGCTAGTAAAGTAATGTTCAAAATTCTCGAAGCCAGGCTTCAGCAATACCTGAACTGTGAACTCCCTGATGTTCAAGCTGGTTTTAGAAAAGGCAGAGGAGCCAGAAATCAAATTGCCAACATCCACTGAATCATAGAAAAAGCAAGAGAGTTCCAGAAAAACAT
>SJYA01001896.1:1428928-1519989 GCA_006410615.1 Neotragus moschatus | reverse complement strand
AGCGACTGAACTGAACTGTCAAAAATACTTTTCTTTTAATGTATGCCATTCAAATTGACAAAACTGGTTTATCTTTTTAGAAGAATTGATTTTTTTGAAACAGAAACTTGTCAGTTTTAAAGTCTATTCAATTTATGTGAATTTGTTAACTCTCATGCCAACTCAGAATTACTAACATCAAAATCAAAGGGATATTATAAAAATTGAAAACCAATGCTAAATTTAATGTCAATAAGGTATCATTCAAATTTTCTTGTATGTTGGAGGCAATATGTAATGCTTTTGGTTTCAATCAAATCTTCTGTTTATCAACCAGGTTATGAAAATGTATGACCATTATTTTTCACTTATGAAAAATATCAATTTTGATATATATTCTCACACTTTCTAGGTAGGTCATAAATTATCTTTTCCTCTCCATGGACCTTTAAACTTAGTTTGTTCATATGCAGTGTGGTATCTATGAGAAAATATATCATGCTACAGTTTTTTAATCTTTATTATTTGTTTACAGAAAACCATGAACTGTTTAACTATACAGCAAATCTTTTGTAAAACTCTCCCATGACTCAATCGAAGATGACTGGCAGAGAATACATAATCATTAAATTGATTGTCATGTGTTTGTTTCAGCAGTTCTTTAACTGGTGGTAATTCACACCATTTATTTGCCTATACCGAACAATTTTAACAATATCCATGATGGCTTTTGTAGGCTGTGCTTTGGAAAGCCAGCTGAAAATTATCATACAGTAGAATGAAGTACTAAGAGAAATATCAGTCTCATACTATAAAAATCTAGCAAGTCTCGATTTTTGATCCAACTTAGCAAGAATACTCCAGAGAAGGCAATGGCACCCCACTCCAGTACCCTTGCCTGGAAAATCCCATGGACGGAGGAGCCTGGTAGGCTGCAGTCCATGGGGTCGCTAAGAGTCAGACACAACTGAGCGACTTCACTTTCACTTTCACGCATTGGAGAAGGAAATGGCAGCCCACTCCAGTGTTCTTGCCTGGAGAATCCCAGGGACCAGGGAGCCTGGTGGGCTGCCGTCTATGGGATTGCACAGAGTCAGACATGACTGAAGTGACTTGGCAGCAGCAAGAATAATCAGTCATGATAGAAACCTTTTGTTTTCATATCTAGCCGAAATCCTTCTTTGCAGATGTAAAAGATTCAAAAGTATCTTCACCATGAGTTCAGTTTTCTCAGTCAGTGAACTGGCAACATTTCTTCGTGAATTTCAGGCTTTGGAGACAAAACAAACTCAAAGTCCTGACTGAGTGGTGTCTCTGATACTGCATAATTCTTCTAAAGCTAATTACTTGTGTTTTTCAAATTTTAAATTTCTCTTTTATATTGCTAGAAATATCAAAGGGGGAATTGTTTGGTTGCTAATTAAAAGTCACTCTTTCAACACTGTCTTTTTACCTTGTCCTCATAATTTTCTAACAACATTTCCATAAATAATTTATTTTACCTTCTCTCCATCTAAAAATGTTCCTTTGCTTTTGTTTTTATTCAAGAATCCAAGATGTTTTATACCTGGGCATAGTTGCAAGCTCAAATTTTGGTAAAAGTCATTAAACTTTTTTCTTGGTCATTATGATTTTGGCTGATTCCTTTGTTACTGTTGGAAGGACACTGAGCAGCAAATGTACTGCCTTTGCTAAAATTGTCTCTTAGTATTGTCTGCTTTATTATCTTTATTTTTTACATGCAATAAATAACGTTTTCAATTTGTTCTGTCACAGCAAATTGCAGTTGTCTTAATTTTTACTTATTTTTAATTGCAGTATTGTTGATTTACAATATTGTGTTTCTAGTGCACAGCAAAGTGATTCAGCCATATGCATATTCTTTTCCAGATTATTTTCCATTACAGGTTATTACAAGGTATTGAATATACTTCCTTGAGCTATATAGTAGGACCTTGTTATTTATTTTATATATAGTAAGTGTATCTGTTAATCCCATACTCCTAACTTATCCCCCTCCTCTTTCCCCTTTGGTAACCATGTTTGTTTTCTGTGTCTGTGAGTCTGTTTCTGTCTTATAAATAAGTTCATTTGTGTCGTAGTTTAGATTCACATATAAGTGATATCATATGGTAGTTGTCTTTCTCACCTATTTCGCATAGTATCATCATCTCTAGGTCCATCGTGTTGCTTCAAGTGACATTTTAACCAGCAGGGACCTGCTGTATAGCACATGGAACTCTGTTCAACATTATGTGGCAGCCTGGATGGGAGGGGGTTTGGGGGAGAATGGATATATGGATATATGTTTGGCTGAGTCCCTTCACTGTTCTCTTGAAACCATCACAACATTGTTTGTTAATCAGCTACCCATACAAAATAAAAAGTCTTTTTTTAAAAAAGCTCTCATACTCCTCCTCCGTTCACCTTCCCCCCAAAAAGGAATACTTTGATGCTTTTCCAGTGTCTTCAGGAAAACTGGAGACCTGGTCTGAACTACAGACTGTGCCTCTGGGTTGGATGTTCAGACTCATAAGCACATTAGAAAATCAGTTCCTTTAAGCCAGCAGTTTCTAAGCTCTGTGAACATGGACCCTCTCCCACTTTGTGGAGGATTACCCTTAAACATATTAGAGCATCTTGTCGCTCATAGTTTGGGAAACATTGGGCTATCTAGATCAAGGGTCTGCAAAATACAGCCTGCAGGCCATATTGGGCTTGCCACCTATTTGTGTAAATAAAGTTTTATTGGCACACAGTCACAGTTGCTGACTTACAGATGTCTGTTGGGACAGACAGGGGCAGAGTTGTGCATTTGCTGGAGACCCATATGGCTCACAATGCCGAAAATATTTACCATCTGGTTATTTACAGAAAAAGTTTGCTAACTTCTACACAAACCTTGAAGTGATTCATGAACATGGTTTAAAAAAGTCAGATGGTAGAGAAACACTAATAACGAAAAACAAGTCTTATTTTCCAGAGGCAATGGAATTTTGATGGTTCCTGTTAATTCTTTTAGTGGTTATTACTTCTATAACCAATAATACATTTACTCACCTATCTTGGATGTATCTCTTGTGAGTTTTACCTACTGAGACTGCTGTGATCGAGGGAGCCCACACATGCACACAGAGGCAGGCATGATTTAGTTTTCTCACTATATGAATTCCTCTGTGAATTACCTTTGCAATTTAACATTTAATATTCACAAATCTCTATACCTTGTTCCATCTACTTTCTACCTCTTAAGTACCACATTTTGTGGGATGAGGATCCTAAGCTGCTGCTGCTAAGTCGCTTCAGTCGTGTCCGACTATGCGACCCCATAGATGGCAGCCCACCAGGCTCCCCCATCCCTGGAATTCTCCAGGCAAGGACACTGGAGTGGGTTGCCATTTCCTTCTCCAATGCATGAAAGTGAAAAGTGAAAGTGAAGTCGCTCAGTTGTGTCCGACCCTCAGCGACCCCATGGACTGCAGCCTTCCAGGCTCCTCCTGGGATTTTCCAGGCAAGAGTACTGGAGTGCAATTGTGCGGTGATTTGAGCATTCTTTGGCATTGCCTTTCTTTGGGATTGGAATGAAAACTGACCTTTTCCAGTCCTGTGGCCACTGCTGAGTTTTCCTAATTTTGCTGGCATATTGAGTGCAGCACTTTCACAGCATCATCTTTCAGGATTTGAAATAGTTCAACTGGAATTCCATCACCTCCACTAGCTTTGTTCGTAGTGATGCTTCCCTAAGGCCCACTTGACTTCACATTCCAGGATGTCTGGCTCTAGGTGAGTGGTCACACCATTGTGATTATCTGGGTCGTGAAGCTCTTTTTTGTAAAATCTCCTGTGTATTCTTGCCACTTCTTCTTAATATCTTCTGCTTCTGTTAGGTCCATATCATTTCTGCCCTTTATTGTGCCCATCTTTGCATGAAATGTTCCCTTGGTATCTCTAATTTTCTTGAAGAGATCTATAAACTGTCTCATATTTTTCTTCTTAGGCGATTATGGGCTATTTTCTTTCATTCCTTTATGATTTTGTTTATGAAGACTTCATATGTTTACAGGTTAAGCTACAGTGCAAGAATTTGGTAGATTATGTCAGCTAGCACATTTATCCATTTTCTCAGGGGATGCTGTGTTATTCATTAATCAGGCCTTGTGTGGAGGTGTTAGTCGCTTAATCATGTGCAACTCTTTTGCTACCCCATGTACTATAGCCCACCATGCTCCTCTGTCCATGGAATTTTCCTGGCCAGAGTACTGGAGTAGGTAGCCATTCCCTTCTCCAGAGGATCTTCCTGACCCAGGGATTGAACCTGGGTTTCCTACATTGGCAGGTGGGTTCTTACTGTCTGAGCCACCAAGGAAGCCGTAATCAGACCTTGGTTAGTTACAGTGCAGGAGACCTGTTACAGCTGTAATGGTCTCCAGAGGTGGAGGGAAAGCAATGGGTGTAAAATTAGTAAGTTTTGAGTTCTCTTTCAAATTTCTGTGTGTGTTATTTAGTCAACAAATACAGTCTGAGACACAACCAGAACAGATTGCAGATAAGCCATAAGTTTTCACGTTTGGTGTGGTGATATTCTGTTAAATTGTGTCTCCTTTATTTCTATTTTAATCCTAATATTTGATAAGAATTATATCTAAGAATTAAACCTATAAGATTCAAGAAAGCATGCCCTTACAGCAGAACAAAAAATAAAGCACAAATTTCCAGTTATATCTTGAATTTGATAATGTTGGGAGAGTCTTTACCTGAAATGGAACAGAACGCTAGCTTTTTTGTAAAGGGAAAGGTACCCAGAATGTGTTGGGTCAGACTTAGAAGTTTACATGTTTGGGTGTGAGAATTTATAGATTGATTGGGGTGTTTTTTTTTGTTTTTTTTTTTGGCATTGTCACATGGCTGACTAGGGATCAAACCCACACCTGCTGTGGTGGGAGCTCAGTCTTAACCACTGGACCACCAGGGAAGTCCCTAGTGATTATTCTCTTAAAATTAGATTTTCACAGGAGAGGGGTTGGGAGGAATTGGGAAATTGGGGTTGATACATGTATAACATTGATATTGTGTGTAAAATAGATAACTTATCAGAAGACACTGGATAGCACAGGGAACCCTACTTAAAGCTCTTTGGTGAGCTGAATGGGAAGGAAATCCAGAAGGGAGATGTATGTGTGTGTATGGCTGATTCAGTTTGCTGTACAGCAGAAACTAACATTGTAAGCAACTATTCTCCAATAAAATTTTTAGACAAGCAATGAGCTATGGTCATGAAAAAATAAGTAAATAAAATTAGATTTTTCATCTAGTAACAAACGATCACACTGTATATGTTTCCTGTTGGTGCTGTAACAAATTACCACCAGTTTAAAGGCTTCAATGAGACAGATGTATTCTTTTATAGTCCCAGAGGTCAGAAGTCCAATGAGTTTTACAGGGATAAAATCGAATATTAGCAGGGCCAGTTCCTCCTGGAGACTCCTCCCAAGGGGATTCTGTTTCCTTGTCTTTTTCAGCATCTAGTGTCTGCCCGCATTCCTTGGCTCATCCCTGCATTCCTTCCCCCATTTGAAAGTACATCTCTCCAATCTGTGTCCATCCTCCTGTTGGCTTTTCTTCTGTAGTTAATGTCCCTCTGCCTCTTTCTGTAAGGACACTCACTGGTGGTTACCTTGGGCCTGTCCAGATAAGGCAGGATAATTTCCCCATGTTAGGTGACCTTCACAGCGTCCAGGGCTTAAGACGTGAATTTCTTTTTGGGGGCTGGAGGAGCATTATTCAGTTTACCATAAGCAAGATTTCCCTTCTGACCATGGATATTCCTGCAGCCTATGTTACCTTTGACTGCACTGCAGATCTTTGTGGGGAAACTGCAATTTAAAGGGAAAAGAACCATCCCCCCATATTTTCCTTTACCAGTATTCAAGGAGAAAGAACTTCTCACACTCCATGGCTTCTCTTTCATACATTCAAGGAATAATTGTGAAGCCCTCGTTCCCACTCTCCTAATATTTCAGAAGGTATTAACGTATTTAAAATTGGCACCACACTGACGTGGTTTCAATAGAACCACTGCAAGCATCTCAGTATAGGTATAAAACCAATGTATAAGTAAGGGGTAGTTTTTTTTTATTTTAATTTTAATTGGAGGATAATTACTTTACAATATTGGGGTGGTTTCTGCCATATATCAAAATAAATCAGCCACAGGCATACCCATGTCCCCTCCCTCTTAAACGTCCCTCCTAAGTGAGGTGTAGTTTTTAAACATGTCTTCCTTAAATACATTAAAAATTAAAGTAACACCTCCTTTAAGACTGCTGAGAGGTATCTGCTCATGTCTCTGGTCTTGGAGGCTTGAGTCACTATGTGTTATCTTTGATGATGGAGAAAATAAATCAGTTACCTGAATGACCAGGGAGGGGTGCAGTCCTCTTTCTTCTTCCAGTCTTTTTTTTTTTTTTTTGCTGCACTGTGTCTTGGTTGCAGCGCATAGCCTTCTCTTACTGTGATGTGGGCTTAGTTGCCATGGGGCATGTGGGATCTTGGTTCCCTAAGGGACTGAACCCCCATCCCCTGCATTGCCAGGCATATTCTTAACCACTGGACCACCAGGGAAGCCCTGGGTCAGTCCTAATTGTTTGAGCTTGAGCTTATGTTCTGTTCATATAACTAACCTCACTCATTTCCACCCACCTGTCTCCCACCCTCGCTGGTGATGTGGGTCCGTTTGATTGTGCTGGCAAGGATTTGGTGCTTTGTATGTATGTGTTTTTTCCAAATCACCTGGCTTGGGAGAAGAGAGGAGAAGTGGCAGCAGTTGCCCAATTTTGGGGTACCAGGCACTGTGTCAGGGGCGCTGACATGACCCCCCTGGCAGTGGCTATGACCATTTTCTGTGAGTAAAAGGAGGGAACAGGAGTTAACCCTGAGGTCTGCCTGTCTCCTCTGCCCCTGTAGGTGATGACCTGTTCCCACAAACTTCTGCTATGACTTAGGACAGCTTTTCTGACTCCTCTGCGTTTGATCTTGGCAGTGGGATTGGCCATCCTGGCATGTTTATCCTGGTGGTGTTCACTGGTCACACACACTCTTTCTCTGTGCAGGTGCTATGTGAGGTATAAAGGGGTGCAAGGAACAGTCTGGCCGTGCTCTCCTGGAGCTTTTAGCCTAGAAGGGTAGACAGACATGAGCAGTGGACCAAGATATCCAGGCTTAGAAATGTGCTAGGTGCTCAAAAGGATGCTGTGAGGAAAATGGGACTGGGGGTGGCAGGGAGAAACCTACTTTACACTGGTGGTCAGGGAAGGCTTCTTGGAAGAGGTACCATTTGGACTAAAATCTGATATCTTAGGAGTCAGGCCATGAAGAGCATTGCACACACCACCTGTATATGCAAGAGCCCTGGGTGTATGTGTTCACTGCACATGTGGAACGTCAGTGCACTTCTGTTCATAGATCTTCTTCCCTCCGCTTACTGCAGGCCCTCCAGGACAGTGGCAGGGCCTTTGTCAGTGTCCCTTCAAAGCTGAGCATTTTGTGGATAAATGATTGAGCCCCAGAGTAACATTATTCCATTGTTGCATCTTCTATCCTGGCTTGGTTATCGGAAATTTGTGTCCCAAATAAAAGTGAACAATAGTTCATTTTTCTCTTTCACTACCAAATGGCTTTTCTTGGCTTTGGCAGGAGGGCACAATTGGGATTGATCAATAACATAAGAAATTAAATTTTAGACAGTATTTTGGTGAACAGATAATTGAGAACTAACTCAACATGAGGGCCTGTGTTAGATGTTTCAGAGATTTTTTTAAGTGAGAAAACAACTCCTGCTAGTGAGGCAGTCATGGTATAAACATTTCCAAAGTATTGTAAACCGCTTTCTGTCACCATTTAGTGCATATTCAGTTACTAAGTGAACATACGCATACACACTTGTGAAGTGCTACGGGTTTACAAAGTGCTGTGAGCTCTGTGGACTGCAAAACTGAACAATCATAGATTTGGTTGAGTGAAGAGTGGTTGTAGTTTGGTCATGAAAGACTGGGGAGCCCAGCTCTCAGAAGCAGGAAACAACAGTGAACTTCCACCCTGGTAAATATCTTAGACTGTTCAGGCTGTTATGACAGAACATCACAGACTGTGGGCTTAAATAACAGACATGTTTCTTGCAGTCCTGCAGGCTGGAAGTCAAAGGTCAAGGTGCTGGCACACCCAGTGTCTGGTGAGGACCCACTTCCAGGCTCAAAGACAGCTGACTCTCTTCCTCACTTGGTGGAAGGGTCCAGAAAGCTCTCTGGGTCTCTCTCTTTTTTAATTATGAAAATATGATAACACTTTTATAGAATACTTGGAAAATACAGAACAAAGTTACATATAGTTGTTGGTTTTTTTTTTTTTTAATTTTTTATTTTTTTCCATCTCAGGTGTACATGAGTTCCCAATCTTGAACCCCACATATAGTTTCACTGTTTATTGCAATTATGTTTTTAGATTTTAAGTTGGAGTTTCAATATCAAACTCTCAAAAATTAATAGAATGAATAGACAGAAAAGTAGGAGGGTATGGTAGACCTGAAAAGCATTATGAACCAATTCAACATAATTAAGATTTGTACAATTTACACACAACAGCGGGATACAAATTCTATTCAAGTTCTCTGCACAGGGTACTAATCCCATCCATGAGGGCTCCACCCTCATGACCTACTCACCTCTCAAACCACTAATACTTTTACATTGGGGATTAGGTTTCGTGAACTGTGGGAGACAGTGTGTTCAGCCTAAAGCAATAAGCACACAGATGAAGAATACAGCTGACAGTTTCTCCCTGGGGAGCCTCAGCCCTTTCTGCTAACTGGATTGTTTTTCAGGGTTGCTGAGGTGTCCTAGGTGGGCTGGGAAGCATCTCATGTTGCAGGGCTCTGTTATCTGCAGACAGATCCACGGATTGCCCACCAATGCTTCCCTCTACCCCTCCGAAGCACAGACATCTGGGCCCTTCTCCTAGTAGAGGTCACCTGCCCGGGGCCATGTGCCCACCCCACTGGCCCCACGCTGGGGTCTCTGTTCTGAGCTCAGAGCCCCAGTGGGCGCTGGAGCATTTGGATGACTGGTTGACAGAGGGGCCTGTGTTCTCTCCTCCTGCCCTTTCCCTGCTCCACTTGTCATGAATGGAGGGCACATGAGTGGAGAACAGGAATGCGTTTGGAGTGGATGCGATTTTCAAGAGGGGGGCGGTTTCTGACAGCAGGTGGCGTTGACGGCTGCGGGCTGACAGTCCACTATCGGCAGAGCCAGCCTGTGCAGGGGACGAGCTCGGTCTCTGGTATTTGACCCCGAGCTGACCTGAGTTACTTTCAAATCCAGTGTTAGGAACTTAGAGACAGAACCAGAGAAATTTAAAAAGACTGATGAAAAGTCATGCAAGTTGGGGAAGAATCTTGGGTCTATTTTAAAGTTAGATTTTTTTTTTTCTTTGTTCTCTCTCTCTCTCTCTCTCTTTTTTTTTTTTTGGCCAAAAAACTGTGCTCTTTCTGTATTAAAAATAAATTTCTAGATTATTTCACATTACCCCTAAGCCTACATTGGGCCCCTTCATATTGTGGGAGTTATCTTGATTGAGATACTAAGATCCAAGTTTAGAATTTTTTTGCTTTTGCCTTTAAAAAAAAAAAAAGCGAAGTGAAAAGAAATAGGGTTTATCTATTTAATGAATATTTATTTGTTAGGCAGCATGTCAAATTCCTTAGAATGTGTGTCAGCAAGCAAGATCAGGATGACTCCATCTCTGCTCCTCGAGAGTTTGGGCTCTTGCAGAAGGGCAGACGTGCAGAAAACAAGGTGTCAGAAGCCAGCTGTGAGTTGAAGGTTCACACCAGGAACGGGAGCCATCCGGAGCCGGGGGACGGGTCTGATGATCAGATTGTCCACAGACATCATGTTTGAAAGTCATGAGAGGCCACAAAGGTCTGTGAGCTGTGTCAGTTTAGGGGTTTCTTTTCACTGTCACCATAACATACATAACTTGGATTGATGCCCGGTCGGGTGGCCTTATTTATGAAGTGCAATTAGTTCATTGATTATTCCTCCCCCATCTGATGAACCTCATCAACTTGTGGTCTGAGCTAACATCCTGATTCTGGCTCCAGCTTCCCTCGGGGTCTGGGGAGTGAGCGATGAGCGTAGTGAAGAAGCTCGAGTCTGCAGTGGGTATCGGCTCCATGGACACTCCCATCCAGGAGTTCACCTCCTGCAGGATCAAACGGGGAGGTCAGTGTGTCTGCCTTGGTCTGCCCAGGAGGGTGTTGGCTCTGATTCCTCTAGACATCTGAGTGCTGCAGGAAGGCGGAACGTGTCTGCTTGTGTTGTTGGGTATGGAGTTTTTTTTCTTTCAGGCGCTTATCCTCCCGTCCAAATACTAACCAGGCCTGATGCTGCTTAGCTTCCGAGATCAGACGAGATTGGGCACATTCAAGGTGGGATGGCTGTAGACAAGAGTTTATCTTATTTTGTAAAAAAATTTATTTATTTTTTAATTGAAGGATAATGGCTTTACAGAATTTTGTTTTCTGTCAAACATCAATGTGAATCAATCATAGGTATACATATATCCCCTCCCTTTATAACCTTTCTCAATGGAACACTTATTCCAAAGGTAGCCCCTGAACTGTGCTTTATAGATGTCTCTATGAGGATTTAACCTGGGACAGTTCCCTAGGAAATACTGTGTTTAAATATTATATTTAAAGATGCCACCACATCCTGACAGAATTCTTTTAAAAATATTTCACACGATCCTCCAAATTTATTGGAATGTCACAGTATGTTAAAAGTAACTTGGAGCCTTTTAATTATAAGGCTTATTTAATTAAAAGGTTTCAGCATCCAGTTAGAACAGTTTTCTGCCAAACATAAGTGACTGTTTGAGTGTATTTGTGAACAATTATTTTCTGTTGGAATGGAGAATCTTTTTGGGTGGGAGATGGCAACTGAGTATATTATTGCATGTGTGCTAAGTCTAAAGAACTAAAGAAGAACTAAAGAGCCTCTTGATGAAAGTGAAACAGGAGAATGAAAAAGTTGGCTTAAAACTCAATTCAGAAAACTAAGATCTGGCATCTGGTCCCATCACTTCATGACAAATAGATGGGGAAACAATGGAAACACTGAAAAACTTGATTTATTTGGGCTCTNGTGCTAAGTCTAAAGAACTAAAGAAGAACTAAAGAGCCTCTTGATGAAAGTGAAACAGGAGAATGAAAAAGTTGGCTTAAAACTCAATTCAGAAAACTAAGATCTGGCATCTGGTCCCATCACTTCATGACAAATAGATGGGGAAACAATGGAAACACTGAAAAACTTGATTTATTTGGGCTCTAAAAATCACTGCAGATGGTGACTGCAGCCATGAAATTAAAAGACACTTGCTCCTTGAAAGAAAAGCTATGACCAACCTAGACAGCATATTAAAAAGCAGAGACATTACTTTGCTAATAAAGGTCTGTCTAGTTAAAGCTATGATTTTTCCAGTAGTCATGTATGGATGTGAGAGTTGGACTATAAAGAAAGCTGAGCGCTGAAGAATTGATGCTTTTGAACCGTGGTCTTGGAGAAGACTTGAGAGTCCCTTGCAAGGAGATCCAAAGAGTCAATCCTAAAGGAAATCAGTCCTGAACATTAATTGGAAGGATTGATGCTAAAGCCAAAACTCCAATCCTTTGGCTACCTGATGGGAAGAACTGACTCACTGGAAAAGACCCTGATGCTGGGAAAGATTGAAGGCGGGAGGAGAAGGGAAAGACAAGTTGGTTGACATCACCGACTCAATGGACATGAGTTTGAGCAAGCTCTGGGAGTTGGTGATGGACAGGGAAGCCTGGCATCACCAGGCTTGCAGTGCATGGGGTTGCAAAGAGTTGGACATAACTGAGCAACTGAACTGAACTGGTAAGTCGCTTCAGTTGCTTCTGACTCTTTGAGACCCTGTGAACTGTCCCACCAGGCTCCTTTGTCCATGGGGTTCTTCAGACAAGAATACTGGAGTAGGTTGCCATGCCCTCCTCCAGGAGATCTTCCTGACCCAGGAATCAAACTTGTGTCTCTTATGTCTCCTGCATTGGCAGGCAGGTTCTTTACAACTAAGGCCACCTGGGAAGCCCAGGTATATTATTATAAGATTTTTCTCTTTCCTATAAAAAGCTACAGTTTTACATTTCTTGAGGAAAGTTGGGGGTTGCACATCTTCCCATCCCCCAACTCAAACCAGCTTAAGCAAAACATCAAATTTGTTGACTTATAAACTAGAGAAATCCAGGAGTGAAGCTGGCTTCAGACCGGGCTCAAGTGTTCTCTGGGGGTTGGGCCTGAAAGATAGCCACTGGCAGTTCTTACAGCTTTGACCCAAAAAGAAAGAAGAAAGACCCTCTTTCTTCTAGTGCTGCTCAATCAAGTCTTATGAAAGGAATCTCTTTGGCCTGGATCACGTGCCATGGCTGTGCCCAGAGGGATGAACTGCCATTGCAGGGTCCATCCTTGCAGTGAAGGGGGCAGGCAGTGACAGTGGGAGAGAGGAGTTCCCCAATGAAGATAAGGGTCCATGGCAGACACACCCACACTTGTGCTGGTAGCGCCTGCTGTTGCTAGTGGCACCTGGTGTTGGAGGGATGGAGGACAGAGAGGAGGACGGTGGCAGTCCCAGTGGCACCTGCGGTTTGTTAGAACCTTGAGGTTATTGGCTCAATTACAGTACTTCTCCAACTGGCTTTTATATAAGTACCTGGATAGCCAAGGATGAACTCACGATTGGGGCTGAGAGCAGGAGCGGCAAACAGCCGAATGCTGTCTATAGACAATGAAATCGTGCGCCTTTCTTCACTGCTTTATTAAGATATGGGAAAGAGTTCATGGAAGGGGGTTCCCCGAACTCTTCCTGTGATATTTCCAGGCTCCTGTTGGTAGAAAGATTTTTGTAGGTGTCTTCTTGGTGAGAGGGTGCCCTTGGGGTCACTTGGTAGGTTAGAGAGTTTGGGCAAAATACTCATCCAAGGGCTTTCTCAGCAAAAAGAAAAAAAAAATGGCCAGTGGTGATCTTTGTTTTACTGTGGGAGTCTCCTTCCCACATAAATGAAGTTAGAGCCTCAGCGTTCCCTCAAGGACCATCTTCATCTGCCTCCCAAGTTTCCCTTTGTTTTCAGCAATTTTGTCTTATGCAGTGAACAGTCTCTGTCTTGGTCAAGTATCTGCTAAGGAAGCTGACATTTTGAGTCTCTGTTTTTAATTTTTTAATTTAAACTTTTTATTCTCTATGGGAGTATAGGCAATTAACAATACTGTGATGGTTTCAGGTAAACAGTGAGGGGGTTCAACCTTCCATATACATGTATCCATTCATCCCCAAACTCCCCTCCCATCCAGGCTGCCTCATAATATTGAGCAGAGTTCCATGTGCTGTACAGTAGGTCCTTGTTGGTTATCCATTTTAAATATAGCAGTGTATACCTTTCCATCCCAAACTCTCTTACTATCCCTTCCCCTCATCCTTACCCGTGGCAACCATAAGTTTGTTCTCTGTGACTCTCTTTATTTTAGGTCAATTAATTTCCTTGATCTACGTTTTTACTGTTTATTGTGTCCTCTTTTTCTTCAAAAAGGAAAAAAAATATCCCTTCTGCCCTGAGTTTGGAAATCTCTCATCATCTTTGCTTGGTCAGTCAGACTTCATCATAGTGTAAACTTTGAAAATCACGCTTCAGTTCCTTATTTGTCCAAAGGGAGGATTTTGAGCCCAAACCACTGTTCAGTTGGTTTGGTTTCTTTTCTAGCATTTTCACCAGCCCATGTGCCCAGAGGAAGCAGTATAGCAGATGTCCTTGACCCCAGGTACACTGAGGCCTGGACTCAAACCACCTTTCTTCCTCCTGCCTGGAGAGCTGGCCCCATCTGGCTTCCCACCCCATGTTTCCAGCCCCAGCAACACCACTCGCTCAAACACTGAGCAAATCTGGCTGAAAAAACCCTCTTTGTCAGTTCAGCCTTAGCCTGTCCAAAGCTATCATTAAAGCCATAGCAGTTGTTCAATTATTAAAATCTGTTCTTGTATTCAGCTCTCATACAGAATCCAGCCCGTTGACCAGTTGCTCAGATCTGTCTTGAGTGCATTCAAATCCATGGTTTTACAGTGTCATTTGATGACGGTGCTTTTTCCAGCCGGGCTGGCTCCTGTTGGCTTAAGCGGTGCAGCCAAATGGGCATTGAACCTCCCCACCTTGTCTCCTGTAAACAAAACTCTTTTGAACACTATTTTGTGTTCAAAGCACCATGCTACACACTGGACACTTAAAGTTGAAAGACACTTATGATTTTGTTCTGTATCCATTTTACAGATGAATAAAGAGGTTTGGTGAGGTAAGGAAACCTGACCCAGTTAGAAAGCATTTTAAAGCCATCTGTGGGATTCCTGAGCCCACCTGGGCTCCCTGCTTACACAGCAAGGGGATGCTCCCTCCCTCATGGCTAGAAAATGCCAATCCAATGGGGGAGGGATAGCCATGTTTATTTTCACTTTCATGACGTCATCTCTTTGTACTGATAGGAAGTCTAGTGGTACATTTCCTTCTGAAGGCAGTTTTAACATTGACAGACACTTGCTTCTATATCAGCTGGCCTAAAATAAGGAGCCCAGCCCATGATTTCTTGTTTCCTGTGGTTTGATCAGTCTTGCCTGCACCGACACTTCCTTTTTAGAGCAGATCTCTCCCCTGAGGTGGGCAGAAACTTACCTGAGTCATTGGAGCAGGGATTCCCCTTGTCCTTGAATTTCCATTTGCTCTCTGCTTCCCCTGCAGGAAGCAGACCAGAGCAGAGGGCTTGTCTGGTTCACTTAGCCTGAGGCTCAAATATTTGGGAGGGTGATTTTGAGTGTTTTCTTCTTAGACCACAGTGGTGAAATCACTCAGGCGTCTACATGGTATTCCCCACCTTTGTTCTTCATCCTCTGGTGGCCTTGGGAGCTGGTGGCTTTGCTGTTCCTCCTGGAAGGAAACGTTAGTCACATCTTAATCCTGAGTCATACATTTATACTCATTTGGAAAATAAGGAAATTTGACAGCAAGACTGAGACAGTAATTTTGGTCCTGACCTTTGAGAGAGATTGGTAAACAAACTGAATCACAAATTGTTTATTATTTTGGTCACAGAAGCTAGAAAGTTTCCAAGAAGTGAATCTTTCAAATCTGTATAGTATCCCACGTACTTTAAGTTCTATCTATCATCAGTTATTTAGATGATTAGTATTGCTACAGATTTGGAAAATAAAATCTATTATAGAACATTACAGTTTTATTTAATGGGAAAAAAAATATTCTCTTTTCTTATTCTCCTAGAAGAAAATGTTCCACTGAATAATTTATGCTTTTAAAATGAAGCCTTGTGTTTTCATGATACCAGAGGCCCTTTCATTATCTAAGTGAATGTTAAGCAGCCCTGAATGTCAACCATTTTCATGTAATAAACATTTTGAACCTAGGACAACTCGGGCAACTTGATTGTTCTCAGGTGAAGTTCAGACTATGAATTACACAGAAGTACAAATAATTGCTGATGATAGAACTAATCACAGTATGCAAATTAGCCATGATAAGAAACTTTTTCATGGTTTTTCATGGTTATGTTCACGTAAAATAGGTTGTAAAATTTAATTATGTCATTCAGGATGGCAAACATATTATTATACTTTCACACTTTTTAAAAGAATTGAGACAAATAGTTATTTGTAATTTTGTAGTTTTGTTATTTTGTATAAAATGCATGATTTTTTAAGACAGAGGGACCAACTAAAAACGCACTGTCCCCTGATATTTCAGATCTAAAGTGCCTGCTTCTAAAATGTATGCTTGGCTTGAAATGACATAAAACCCTCCATGTTACTGATTTATACTTTAAAAAATTATTTCTGAAGATTCTACAGCAGGTCCTTGTTATCCGAGGATAATTAGAACCAGGAAAAGGCCATTTTAATCGAATCAACTGAAGCAGGGACCAGAATGTCATAATACAGTTTTTAAAAGTTTTGGGGTGTTATCTGGCCAAAAACTCTGAATATCACAATAGTATTTTTAGTTTAGACTTCACAAAATGTAGATGATCATTTTGACCTTGGCTAACTCTTAGAATGAGCAGTGCAAAAATCAAGTATTAATTGCTTGGAGAGGAATACATTTTTAGACAAACTTGTGATTGTGTATCATGGTACTTTATAAATCCCCTTTGACATTGACATCGCATCTTTAAGATGGTCAGTTTTATAGAAATACTTGAGATCCTAGCCATTTTCCTCTGGGCCTTTTATATTGTTGACTATCAAACTCCTCCTGGATTGAAATCCCTACGTTGTCCCCATTTAAAATGTTTCTCTTAAATGATTGTGGCTCATCCGCCTGCTCAGTCCCCATTTGCCACTGTTTTACCTGTCATTGCTGAAGTTCTCTAATGTTTTGATGAACCTCATGAAATTCTGTATTTGGAGGGCAAGATTTGCAATCAGGAAAGATGCTGATGGTGAGCAGGGATGGGATTTTGAGTGGGAATTCAAGTCACTTGATGGTTGGTTGTTAGGAAATATTGTAGAGTTTTGAAGACATGTTTCCCTAAAAAAAGCTCCTCACCTTGTGGGGACCTTGAGAGTGAGCATTCAGGTAACCGGGACCCCCTGACTTCTTTGCCTTGCAGTGTGCTCTGGAGATGAGGAGGTAGATTCATGGGTGGGCCCGGTGCTGGTCTCAGTCCTGCCAGGAAGTAGGTTTATGACCATGGATAAGTCATTTAACTTCTTTCAGACTAATTTTCTAATCTATGAAATGAAAAGGTTGAGCTCAAGCCCCTTCTGGTGACAAGATTCTGTAATTCTGAAGTGTTGGATATTTTAAGGCTGGTGGGAGCTTTGACACTCATTTTTCATAGAATCCTAGAACTTAATAATCATCAACCAACTCCTTCTTTTAGTTTAATTGTACCATACAGGTTGCTTACTAAGTCACTTCAGGTGTGTCCAACTCTCTGCAACCCTGCCAGTCTCCTCTATCCATGGGATTCTCCAGGCAAGAATACTGGAGTGGGTTCCTCCTCCAGGGCATCTTCCCGACCTGGGGATTGAACCTATGTCTCTTAAGTCTCCTGCATTGGCATTGCAGATTCTTTATCACTAGCACCACTAAGTATCTATATATAATATAAGATGTAAAAATATATATCTGTAGATAATAATTTCCTTAGCTATGGATCACATATGGATATATGTGATCATTTATTTGGTAAAATTGTAATCAGCACTTTGGAATAATTTTAAATCTGCTCTTTTCAATCGTGTTATCCTTATGCATTTGGCTATATATTGTAATNTATATCTGTAGATAATAATTTCCTTAGCTATGGATCACATATGGATATATGTGATCATTTATTTGGTAAAATTGTAATCAGCACTTTGGAATAATTTTAAATCTGCTCTTTTCAATCGTGTTATCCTTATGCATTTGGCTATATATTGTAATCTTTTTTCTTTCTCTTTATTTACTTTTTGGCCTCACCAGGTGCCTTATGGGATCTTTGTTCCTTGACCAGGGATTGAACCCTGGCCCTCGGTGGTGAGATCATAGAGTCCTGACCATCAGGGAATTCTTTTATATTATAATCTTAATATGTTTCTCTTTTCCACATTAATCTGTTCTAATGACAGCCATTAATAAAAAAATAATAATCCATAAGTACATTTTCTAAAAATTTTTATTTTTCACATTTTATTTTATACTGGAATATAGCCAATTAACAATGTTGTGGTAGTTTCAGGTGCACAGCAGAGTGACTCAGCCATCCATATACATGTATCCATTCTCCCCCAGACTCCCAGGTACATGTGTTGGTGGTGGTGGTAGTTTAGTCACTAAGTCATGTCTGACTCTTGCGACACCATGGACTGTAGCCTGCCAGGCTCCTCTGTCCATGGGATTCTCCAGGCAAGAATACTGACGTGGGTTGCCATACCCTCCTCTAGGGGATCTTACCAACCCAAGAAATGAACCTGGGTCTCCTGCATTGCAGGCAGGTTCTTTACCAAAGCACATGTGTTATGATACATTATACTTCAATATAGCCTGCCCAGTATATCCTGGCATCAGAGCATCTCTATACTTTAGAATTTTAGGGGGAAGTTTTGAGGTCATGTTACCATAGGCATCTCTGGAGGTAGACAGTTTTGTAAAGAGCTTCCCACCCCTCTAGGACAGTCTGTGTACTCTGCAGTACTTAAAAGCCTTTAGCCACTACTGTAAACAGGAAGAAACATACTAAGGCAAAGATCTGGCTAAAAGAAGCAGGGGGAGTGGCAAGGAAAGCTGGAAGGATATTCCTTTTGCTGCTGCCAGCAGGGCAAATCAAGATCCCGGGAGTCTGGCATAAATAAAGGAAGTTGGGAAGGACACAGAAAGGGGTTCTGGATACATTTTCTGAGCACTGCACCGCATATTCAGTTAACCTTGAGGGCTTGGTGACCTTTGCCTTCTGAAGTTGCACTGAGCCTGGTGCAGAGAACAAAGCCACCAGACGTCACCAGCCTCCAGGAGCAGAAGTGCTCGTGAGAGTGAGGCAGCCACAGGCCAAATGAGCAAATCCTGCATGGTTTAAAAACAGCAGCACTTTTTAATTCAAGATCTGGGAGATTGTCAAAGCATCCTGGGGGGATAAGAGTTTGTTCATCCGTTAAAACTTCATCTGCTGCCTCCTCCAAGATGAAGGGAGCATAATTGACACTCTTCTGTCCCCTCTGGCCAAGTCTGCTTTAGTCTCTGGTTGCTCTGGGTCACCTGCATATGTGGGTGAATGGCTTGCGATGCTTTTTGGCATAACTTGCTACAATAGCAAGNTTGAGGTTAGTTGCTTGTCAGTTGCTTCATTTGCTATTACTTTCTCCCATTCAGAAGGCTGTCTTTTCACCTTGCTTAACTGGAGTGTAGTTTCTTTACAATGTTGTGTTCATTTCTGCTGTGCAGCAAAGTGAATCAGTTATATGTATACTGATATTCCCTCTTTTTCGGATTTCCTTCCCGTGTAGGTCATCATAGAACACTGAGTCGAGCTCCCTGTGCTATATAGTAGGTTCTCCTTGGTTACCTATTTTATATATAGTATAAGCATAATAGTGTATATATGTCAGTCCCAGTCTCCCGATTCATTCCACCGCTCCTCCCCCCCTTGGTGTCTGTACATTTGTTCCCTACATCTGTGTCTCTATTTCTGCTTTGCAAATGGGTTCATCTGTACAATTTTTTAGATTCCACACATACGTGTTAATATAGCAGATGTTTAAGAGAATGGTCTGAGGAGTGAGGGGCCTGGGTTTGAATCCTAAGTATGCCACTTACAAACCACATGAACTTGAACAAGACACTTACCTCCCCTTCAATGTTGACATCTATAAAATGGTGATAATAGCGTCCACCTAGTGAAGTGGTTGTGAGGATTAAAATGATGAATCCGTGCTGGCAAATACTAAACCTTCTGCAAGTGTGATCACAATGAAGGATAATGGCTGAGTGTGTTGAAAGTTGTGTGACACGTGTCTGGGGAGGAGGCGGCGGTGAAGCGGGGACTTGGAATAGGGCGGTCCAGCTCTGCCTTGAAGCAGAGACCTGTAAAGAGGAGCAGCACTGAGCTGTGGAGACGGTACAGGGCGCGAACACAGAGGGAACACAGTTGCACACGGGCCTGTCTCATGCACGAGGACAGGGGATGAGGCAGAGGATGAGAAGGTTAGATAGCATGACGGATTCAATGGACACGAATTCGGGCAAACTCCAGGAGACAGTGGAGGAGAGAGGAGCCTGCCTGGCATGCTGCAGTCTATGGGATTGCAAAGAGTTGGAAACGACTTAGCAAACGAACAGCAACCACGACAGTGGTCTCATGCAGAGAAATCTGGACATGTGTTGTGCATGCTAATTTGGTTCACAGATTCTAACACCTCTTTAAGATTAAATAAACAACAAACTAGACTCGAAGCAGACTTCAGCCTAAAAAGAGCACCTGTGAGAACCCCCACAGCTAACTTCATACTTAATTTCAAAGGACTGAAAGCTTTCCACCTAAGATCTAGATCAGCTTCAGAAAGGTTGTGGGATACAAGAGCATTATGTCTAATGGAACAATGTACATGCCTTAATTTTAGAATGCTTTATTGTTAAAAAAATACCATCATTGAAGCCTTTAGCAAGTCATTATCATTTTGCAGTAGTAACATTAAAGGTCACTGATCACAGATCACAATAAGAAACATAATAATGAAAAAGTTTGAGATACTGCAGGAATTACCAAAATGTGGCACAGAGACATTGTGAGCAAATGCGGTTGGAGAAATGGTTCTGATAGACTTGCTCAACAAAGGGTGGCCACAAACCTTCACTTAGCATTTAAAAAAACACACAGTATCTGCAAAGTGCAGTAAAGTAAAGCCCAACAGAACAAGATGTGCCTGTACTTAGGAATAAATGTAATTAAGGAAATATAAAACATGCTCATAAAGCTACAAAACATTGAACAAAATTTAAAGTCCCAAATAAGGGGAAAAATTCCCATGTCCACAGATCAGAAGACTTACTATATTAAAACAACAATACTCCCTAAATTGATCTATAGATTCAATGCTGCTGCTGCTGCTGCTGCTAAGTCACCTCAGTTGTGTCCGACTCTGTGCGACCCCATAGACGGCAGCCCACCAGGCTCCCCCATCCCTGGGATTCTCCAGGCAAGAACACTGGAGTGGGTTCCCATTTCCTTCTCCAGTGCATGAAAGTGGAAAGTGAAAATGAAAGTGAAGTCGCTTAGTTGTCTCCGATTCTTAGTGACCCCATGCACTGCAGCCTACCAGGCTCCTTCGTCCATGGGATTTTCCAGGCAAGAGTACTGGAGTAGGGTGCCAATGCAGTCTCTATCAAAGTCTCAGATGAATTCTTGCAGAAATCAACAAACTGACCCTAAAATTCATAGAGAAATTTAAGAGACCCAGAATAGCTAAAACAATCTTGAAAAAAAAAAAGCAGAATTAGAATACTCACCCTTCCTGATTTCAAGACTTAATACAAAGTTACAGTACTCAAGACAGGGGTTCTGGCATAAGGATAGACATATTAATTTTTGGAATAGAATTGATAGACTAGAAATAAACTCCTACATTTATGGTAATTTATTTTTGTCATTCATGCCAAGACAATTCATTGGCAGATAGTGTCTTCAACAAATAGTCTAGGACAACTGAATATCAACATACAAAAGAATGAAGTTGGATCCTACCTTACACTGTGTATAAAAATTATCTCAAAATGAATCAATTAAATATTAAGACCTAAAACTACATCCTTCTTAGAAGACGTGAGTGTTAATCTTCATGACCTTGGGCTAGGCAATTAATTTTTTAAGAAATAACACCAAAAGCATAGTGACAAAAGGAAAATAGGTAAGTTGGATTTCAACCAAATTAAAACCTTTTGGGATTAAAAGACTCTCAAGAAAGTGAAAAACCCCTACAGAATGAGAGAAAATACTTGCAAATCATGTAACCTAATAACATACTTGTATCTAGAATATATCAGAGAAGGCTATGGCACCCCACTCCAGTACTCTTGCCTGGAAAATCCCATGGACGGAGGAGCCTGGTAGGCTGCAGTCCATGGGGTTGCTAAGAGTCGGACACGACTGAGCGATTTCACTTTCACTTTTCACTTTCATGCATTGGAGAAGGAAATGGCAACCCACTCCAGTGTTCTTGCCTGGGGAATCCCAGGGACGGGGGAGCCTGGTGGGCTTCCGTTTATGGGGTCGCACAGAGTCAGACACAACTGAAGTGACTTAGCAGCAGCAGCAGCAGGATGTATAAGAACTCCTTACAATTCAAGAATAAAAAGATAATCTACTTCATAAATGGGCGACTATCTGAAACAGGCAAAGATATATAAATGGCCAATAAGCACATGAGAAAACTTTCAATATCACCAGCCACCACAGAAATATAAATCGAAACCAAAGGAGATACTGCTTCCTACCCTCTATGAAAGATGGAAAGTAACAAGTATTGGTGAGGACATGGAGAAATTAGAACTCTCATACATGGCTGGTAGGAATGCAGGATCTTTCCCAAGCAGCTACTTTGGAAAGCAGTTTGGCAGTTCCTAACGTAGTTAAACATAGATTTTACCTTATGACCCAGCATATCCACTCCTAGGTGTATGCCCAATAGATATGAAAGCATATTTCTATATAAAAACATAACATAGAAGTATTATTATTATTGTTATTTTTTACTTTATTTTACTTTACAATACTATATTGGTTTTGCCATACATCAACATGAATCTGCCATGGGTGTACACATGTTCCCAATCCTGAACCTCCCCTCCCACCTCCCTCCCCATACCATCCCTCTGGGTCATCCCAGTGCACGAGCCCCAAGCATCCTGCATCAAACCTAGACTGGTGATTCATTTCCTACATGATATTATACATGTTTCACTGCCATTCTCCCAAATCATCTCACCCTCTCTCTCTCCCACGGAGTCCAAAAGAAAGATGGTAACGATAACCCTGTATGCGAGATAGCAAAAGAGACGCAGATGTACAGAGCAGTATTATTTTTTAAATTTTATTGAAGTATAGTTGATTTACAGTGTTTGGTTAATTTCTTCTATAAAGCAAAAAGATTCAGTTATACATATATATACTTTTTAATATTCTTTTCCATTATGGTTTATCACAAGATATTAAATAGAGTTCCCTGTGCTATACAGTAGGACTCTATTGTTTGTCCATCCTATATATAATAGTTTGCGTCTTATAGCAGTATTATACACAACTGCCAAAGAATGAAAATAATCCAAATGTCCATTAACTGATGAACAAACAAAATGTTGTATATCCATATGATAGGATGCTATTTGACTATAAAAAGGAATGGAGTACTGATACATCCTACGACAAAGATGAATATTGCAAATATACTCATGGAAAGAAACCAGACACAAATGACTGTGTATTATATGATTCTATTTATATGAAGTTTCCAGAACAGGCAAATCTGTAGAGACATAAAGTAGATTAATGGCTGCCCAAGACTGGATTGTTGTAGGGGAAATTGAGAGTGACTGCTGATGGGTATGTGGTTTCCTTTGGGGGTGATGAAAATGTCTAAAACTGATTTGATAATGGTTGTACAGTTCCTCGAATATATGAAAAACCATTGACTAGTACACTTTAAACTGGTGAATTGTATGGTGTGTGAATTATATATCAATAAAGCTGTTGTATATAAGAAAAAGTAATGTTTCTTGGAGGTACAGCTGTCAACACTGGTGATAGCTGAGATTTGGGGAGTGAGGACTAGGAGGGCAGAAAGCATGACTCTCAAATCCTGGCAGCTTCTGAGGAGAGGAAAGACTGGGGGAAGGAGGGTTTTCTTTGTTTTTCTTTTTGCGTTTGTTTGTTCATAAGGAAGGCCAGCTTTGAGACTTGAGATTTCTGTTGTGGACATATAAAGTGAGGTGCCTGTCGAATATCCCAAAGAAGTGTTAAGTAGATGGTTGAACATGATGCCAGAACTCTGAGGAGCAACTCTTGACTCTAGATGGGATTTAGGTAACAAGTAAGTTCATCTGAAAGGATGAGAACGGAGAGAAGGAGTTTGCTAATGAGGCTCAGGGTGGGATGGGGTAGAGGGGATGCAGCCAGCCAAGGAGGCAGGCAGTGGGAGAGGGTGGGGTCCTTGAGCCCAGGTGACCAGGATGATGGTAGTTCGGAGGTGGGGACCCCAGACCAGAGTGGACTGAGAAGGGGCATGCAGAAAAGCAATGGAAGCAGTGAGGCAGCTGTTTCTAGAAGCTCTGATGAGCCACTCTCTGGATGCCAGGAGCCAGCATGGGGAATCCCACCCATGGCAAAGGTCATGAGGAAGGGGGCCTGGCCAAAGGCAAAGGCTGAGATCAGGCCTCAGGGGTACCCCTGGATTTTCTTGAGCATCTGCCCCCAAAACCAGAGTCTGCCTGCTTTATTGTACTGTGCTTTCCACTCTTCTGACATAACAGGGGGCTATCCTTGACCACCTTTCTCTGGAAAGAATTAACTTAGAGCTCTGGTTAACAGTCTCCTGCACATAAAAGGAGTGTCTCAGCTCAAACCCCTCTGATGGCTCTCTAATTTGCCTGATGGTTAGAGACTTTTACAACTTGTGATTGTTTACAGCCCCTCAACCACGAGAGGCACGCAGCTTAAAACATCTTAAAGATATAGAGCCTTTTCTAAAAAGCTAAAAATTATATTGGTGATGGGTTTCACTGTTGAGTCAGTGACTGCTGCCAGGCCTCCATATTCTTTATCTTTTAGGCACCTGGAGGATATTAATCAATGTAATTGGGATATAGAAAAAGGAATATAGTAGTTTTGATGTTAGCAACACTAGACGTTTGAGTTAATGAACTTTACTGTACTCCTCTTTCCTTGTTATAAATTGTTGTGTTCTTGCTATGTAAGAATGTAACCTTAATTCGTGCTTTCTGAGAGTGGCACCAGACTTTAGTAAGAACAACACTTTTAAGACAAGTTTTCTGGTTGACGGACCCTTATCAGAAAAGGGCCATAAAATGCTAATAGGCCTCCTGGCCAGAAGATGATGTAAATCACCTAAGACTTATGTATACAGCTAGGTGTGCAGAGAGAAAGCCTGGTCTCGATAAGAGTCAAGGCTGCTGACGCTGCATAATTTTGTATTATCCATTGATCTCTATGTACAACCAGAAGTATAAAAAATTTTCCTGGACAATAAAGGATGGACCAGTCACTGGAAAGACTGGTTTCACACGTGTGGTCTTTTCTCCTCTTCTTTTCTGGCTGAATTCCCATTTGGAGCATGGAGGCTCACCATGTCTACTTACTTGCCCTGACTTCTAAGACTCACACGAGAGGGAGCCCAAGGTGGGACATCCTCCGCTATTCAAGCAGGTGCCAGTGGCCTACGTAGGTGGTGCAAGTTTCTTGTCTTGAGACTTTATTAGCTTTCCACGTGAACCAAGTTATTCAGCCTCTTTCTCGCCTCTATTCTCTTAACTGCAAACTCTTTTCTTATCTCTCTCTAAATCTATATATCTCTCTTGCCACGCCGTCCTCGCTTTGAATTACCCTGGATCCACTGGGGCTGGACCCTGACATCTGGGGGAAATTGCTCCTGGATCATTTCCTGCTTGGCTGAAACACCAAGTACTGGTAGGGTTTGAGGTCATCTCTTCCATGGGGCCAACTCTTATGGGTGTAATTCCTGTATCTGGGACACTGCCCATTGTAGGTAGAGGTGAGGCAGGAGGGTGGTGCTGGGCTGGAGTCCAGAGAAGGGTCCTCAGACTTCGTACTCTTTGTCCTCTAATGATTTTGATTTTCTTTTATTATTTTGATTGGGAGAAAGCTGAGAGAATGACTTTATTGACATTTTTTTGAAGTTTAGGTTGAATTTTTTAAAAGATCTTTTATTTGAGCTGGAAAAGGTGTGGAGGAAAGGGAACCCTCCATCACTGTTGGTGGGAATGTAAATCAGTACAGTCACTTTGGAAAGCAGTGTGAAAGTTCCTTAAACTAAAAGTAGAGCAACTGAGCAGCAACAAGAGCTACTATATGATTGAACACTCCAATCTCTGGGCATATATTTGGAAAAGACAAAAACTCTTCTGTGAAAAGTTACATGCATCCCATCATTCATAGCAGCACTGTTTACAATTTGCCAAGACATGAAAGCAACCTAAATGGTCATCAGCAGATGAATGGATAAAGAAGATGTGGTCCATACATACGACAGAATATTATTCTGCCATAAACAAGAGGGAAATATTGCTCTTTGCAGCAACATGGATGGCCCTAGAGAATATCATATTAAGTGAAGTAAGTCAGAGAAAGACAAATATCATATGATATCACTTATATGTGGAATCTAAAAAAATGATACCAAGGAACATATATGCAAACAGAAATAGACTCACAGACAAAGAAAACAAACTTATGGTTACCAAAGGAGAAAAGAGTGGGGTAAATTGCAAATTAGAGTTTAACAGGTACAGGCTACTATATATAAAAGAGATAACTGACAAGGCTCCACTGTATAGCACAGGAAATGATATTCAGTATCTTAAAATAACCTATAGTGGAAAAGAATCTGAAAAAGAATAGATATATGTATATGTATAACTAAGTCACTTTGCTGTAACAAGAAACTAACCTAACATGGTAAATCAACTGTAATTCAATGAAAAATTAAGAAAGTTAAAAACAAATAATCTTCATTTGAAATCAGATTAAAAAGAAAAGACATCCTACAAACTTTTGTTAATAGAGGCCATGTAGGTCTTTTTAGAGCAAAGTCCTGGCTGTGCCTGCATCACTGCCTCACAGCTCTTCAGACATTAGTGGATCCCAACTTTGGGCTCCCAAGACTACAGCTGATCCTGAAGTGAGGTGGAGGGAACAAGGTGACTTTCTCAAAAGACGCACCTAGGAATGCCTGAGTTTGGTACAGTTTCGTAAGCCTGTTTATCAGAATGCCACATGGGCAGCTGGACTTTTGAGGGTGAAGAATGAGTGCATTTCCAGGCAGGTCATCCTTATTCACATCACTAGCAGCTAGAAAGCCTCAAAGGTGTATGAACCATGGGCCTTACCATTTGCATCAGGGCATTCTTTCCCCAGTGCTCCTTTATTCATTTAGATTGTGTGAAAGTAACTAAGACACATGGTCTGCTCTCAACGCCAGCCCTTCAAGATGCCGAAGGGAAAGAAAGCCAAGAGGAGGAAGGTGGCCCCAGCCGTGGTGAAGAAGCAGGCCAAGAAGGTGGTCAACCCACTGTTCGAGAAGAGGCCCAAGAATTTTGGCATTGGACAGGATATCCAGCCCAAGAGGGACCTCACCTGCTTTGTCAAATGGCCCTGCTACATCTGGCTGCAGCGGCAAAGGGCTATTCTCTATAAGCGGCTGAAAGTGCCTCCTGCAATTAACCACTTCCCCCAGGCCTTGGACCAACAAACAGCTACTCAGCTGCTTAAGCTTGGCCCACAAGTACAGACCAGAGATAAAGCAAGAGAAGAAGCAGGGGCTGCTGGCCCGAGCTGAGAAGAAAGCTGCTGGCAAAGGTGATGCCCCCACGAAGAGGCCACCTGTCCTTCGAGCAGGGGTCAACACTGTCACCACCCTGGTGGAGAACAAGAAGGCGCAGCTGGTGGTGATCGCTCATGACGTGGATCCCATCAAGCTCGTGGTCTTCCTGCCTGCCCTGTGCCACAAGATGGGGGTTCCCTACAGCATCCTCAAGGGCAAGGCCCAGCTGGGCCGCCTGGTCCACAGGAAGATGTGCACCACCATAGCCTTCACACAAGTCAACTCGGAGGATACGGGTGCCCTGGCTAGGCTGGTGGAAGCCATCAGGACCAATTACAGAGACAGATAGGATGAGATCCATCGTCGCTGAGGAGGCAGTGTCCTGGGGCTGAAGTCAGTGGCTCGCATCGCCGAGCTGGAAAAGGCGAAGGCCAAAGAGCTGGCCACCAAGCTGGGCTGAGTGTACACTATTGAGTTTTCTGTACATGAAAGTAATTTTAAAAATCTTCTTCTTCAAAAAAGACACATGGGCCTTCAAGTAACAACCTTCTCTTGAAAACTTGGACTATTCCTTAGGCTGTTAAGCACTTTGGATATTCTGGGCAAACATCATGTCTGGAGACCATGATTAAAGACTGTGCATTTTAGATGAGCCCAAGTGGTGTTTGTTTTCTCTTTTACAAAGAGTGTGTGTGTGTGTGTGTGTGTGTGTGTGTGCGTGTGCGCAGCCCTGCACACTTTGGTAAGTTGGATTTTTAAAGTTGTATCTGACTTCTTTCAGCTCACATTTCTGCCTTTTCTTATATGGAATGTGAATGGCTGATCATAAAACCTTAGTTTTAAAACCCAGTGTTTCCTAACTGGCTTGGCATGATATGAGAAAATACGCTGGTTTTTCAAGCTCTGCTANACTTTGGTAAGTTGGATTTTTAAAGTTGTATCTGACTTCTTTCAGCTCACATTTCTGCCTTTTCTTATATGGAATGTGAATGGCTGATCATAAAACCTTAGTTTTAAAACCCAGTGTTTCCTAACTGGCTTGGCATGATATGAGAAAATACGCTGGTTTTTCAAGCTCTGCTAAAAGCCTTCTTGTAAGGATTTTTTCCTTGTATGTGTGGTTTGAAAACTTATTCTGATGTGGTTATTGTTGTTTGGTTGTATTTCCTTGTGCATGTAGAGGGCGTGCAGTTTAGGGATTTTGAGGGAAGAATTTCTCAGGGTTACTTTCATGAAAACAATCTTCTTCTGAAAGAAGCATCTTTGTTCTCAAGTACAGATACACAGGGTTTTTAATTATTATGAGAAATCACTATCGGGAGTTTGCTCTACTTGAGGAAATCACCAGCTTCAAAGAAACCATGAGTCCAGAATCTGTTTTTTTTTTTTTTTTTTTTTTAAGCTGTCCTCTGCCCTGGGTTTAGCGATCTCTACTAACTTCCACTTATGGGACAATTAGAGTCTGGTTATCTGGAAGGAATCATTTGAACCTTAACCGGTCATTTTGCTTACAAGGCCAGGCTAAAGGGCACTGTTGATTATCTTGATCTTAAAAAGGCGAGAGAAGATGGTCAAAAGAGAAAGCCTTGGTGTGCTCCCCTGTGAACACAGTGGTGTGCTCCACTGCGGCCCCTGAGAACAGTCTGCCCTGGTCCCTCATCATGCTCAGGTCTCAAGGTGAGTGTCCAGGTGTCTTGTAATCATTTGCAGGGGACCAGACTGCATTTAGCAGGTGCTACTGACAGCATTTCAGATCCATCCATGGAAGAAAACGGATTCCATTTTCTCTGCGCAAGGGTGGGTCAGTGCAAATAGCTTTGTTTCTCAAAATCATCTTGTTTGCCTTGGGCTGCAGCCAGACCTCTCATGTGAGTGGTGTGTGCTGTGTCACAAACCTTAGCCCGGGAGCCTGAACTTTGCTTTGTCCATCAGATCGAGGAGGCAGGGTGTGTATGAAGCCGGCAGCTGGCCCTTGGGAAACTCCAGGGGGCCAAAAAAAAAAAAAAAGGATGTTCGTGAACCTGTGTAGACAGAACCTTTGGGCAGATTTCTCTGAGATTTGGGACTCTAGTAACAGGAAGAGAGGAGAAGCCAGATAAGGACTTTTGGATTATCTGAGATTACTCCATTTGGCTGCATTTAGAAGCCTCGTTAGCACTTCACTGGTAGGGGCCTTGTGCTCTTTTCTTGGTGGGGTTGGGGGTGTGTGTGTATGTTTGGTGAGGGGAGTAGTCTCTGCTTTTTGAATGTTGATAATGTACTTAGGTTCGGGCATTTTAGCTAACAATGCCACTAGTTTAACTGTTTAAATAAAAACTAGGGTTCTTTAAAAAAAAAAACAAAAAACCTGCTGTCCTACTACCAAAAACCTAGTACTGTCTGGCTTTCTCTGCAGGAAAAATAAACAAGTCCATAAAAATCCTTCAGGCATCATTCTTTGTGATCTTTTATTCAATCCAATTTATGATGAATGTCTTATTTCAAATAAAACTTACCATCAAGCAGGAAACGGTAACTGTGGAAGAATATAAATACACTTTTGGACTTCTTTGTACCTTACCTGGTCCCAGACACACACAGACATACACAGAGACATATACACACAGAGAGAGACACACACATGCCCTCATAGACACACAAAGAGACAAAGACACGCGTGCACACAGACATATATACACCCTACTTGTATTCTGATTTAAAAACAGTAGGTAGCAAGCGCTTGAAGGGAAAACAGAAGGTACAATATAATCAAGTAAGCGGCTGAATCGAAATTGGAACAAGTCTGGACTTTTCACTTTCATTTGGATACTATTACTAACTCTCTCTGCCGGGTTTAGGCTTTTCAAACATTCTTTGGCCCTGGGAGGTTGTTGTATAACCATAAAACTGGAGAATCCTGGCCCTAGAATAAATGTTCCTTTAAAAACCCCAAGGACAGAAAATTGAACACAGCTGTGTAAGAGAAAAAGTAGGGGGGAAAAAAAAGAAAGTGGAGTGATGGTTCAGGGCTGCGGGCTCCCTGACCAAGTTTCCCAGGGCGTTGGGGCTGCGGTTTCTGGGTGGAAGCTGGGAGCTCCAGTGTTCTTTCTGAAAGTTTCAGGACAAGGTCAGGACCTTCCTTCAGTGAGGTAGGTTCCTGTGGTGTGGTGCAGAGTATATCCTGGTTGGTGGCCTGTCTTGGCTTGGGCATAGTCTTTTGTTTTCCCCTGAGACCATTGGGGTTTCCGGTCACTTGCTGAGAAGCCATTATTCTGCAAACCTCCAAGTTTCTTCTTAAAATTAAACCTCAGAGCCTAAGCAGTTGACACTGGAATTAGAAGAAAAGACAAGAGTTTTGAGCCCTGGATTGCAGCTCCTCTGACTCCTCAGTCACAGGATTTTCCAAACTATGCTGAGACTTCCAGCGTGTGCCCTTGGGATGAAAACCATGCCGTCACCTCTCTGATGTTTGCTGGGTGGGTCCGCTCGTTTGGTTTGTAGACCCCAGGAAGCCATGGCTGTGGACCCCAGCCTCTGTGCAGCCTGGGATTAATCACTTAGCTCTTTGTCAGACCGTGTAATGATGATTCATGCGTCTTCCTCTACAAGATTAGATTACTGTAATTTTCATATCCTGGACTGCCCACTGGGGATTTGAATTAATACTTGTTGGTATAGAAAGCAGGATCGTGTTTCTAGGGAGAAAAAGGCCCAGCTTGCCCACTTGGCCATCGGCAGAAAATATTTAGGGAGGGCCCTCTTAGGAGTGCGACTCTGGAAAGCAATCCTGTCTTCAGGGCTCACCAGGCAATTAGCTTACAAAAAGGCCTGCAGACCAGGCCTCCCGATGCGGGGAGCCCAGGTGCCATGGATTTGCATAAGTGATGCTAAAAGACCAGAGAGTGCTGAGGCCTTTGCCAGGAAGCCCTGCAGGGAAATCAGGCCTCATCTAATAAGGAAACTCTTCCCCAAAGATTTTGGTATGTGGAAAGGAGGTGAACTAATTCAGGCTTGTGAAACTGTCTTGCTGAAGCGAGCAGGACTGTAATCACGGACTAGAGACTGCAGGGGGAGCAGTGAGGGGCAGTGAAAAAACTTTTTTACTTTATAAAAAACTCTGTCTGGTACTTTCCCTGTAAAATAGATATTAGCCGTCCCTCTCTTCCAACAAACATTTATTGAGCTTTTACTGTGTCTTGAAAGTGAAAGTCACTCAGTCATATCCAACTCTTTGTGATCCTATGGACTAGTCCATGGAATTCTCCAGGCCAGAATACTGGAGTGGGTAGCCTTTCCCTTTTCCAGGGGATCTTCCCNTCTTCCAACAAACATTTATTGAGCTTTTACTGTGTCTTGAAAGTGAAAGTCACTCAGTCATATCCAACTCTTTGTGATCCTATGGACTAGTCCATGGAATTCTCCAGGCCAGAATACTGGAGTGGGTAGCCTTTCCCTTTTCCAGGGGATCTTCCCAACCCAGGGACTGAACCCAGGTCTCCCGCATTGCAGGAGGATTCTTTACCAGCCAGGCACTGTCCTTTCATACCGTCCATGGGGTTCTCAAGGCAAGAATCCTGAAGTGGTTTGCCTTTCAGTTGGTGATGGACAGAGAAGCCTGGTGTGTTGCAGTCCATGGGGTCACAAAGAGTTGGACATGACTGAGTGACTGGAGTGAATGAGGCACTGTTCTGGGGTACCAGAAATGAAATTGTCTACACAGCAGACAAAACTCTCTGTCCTGGTGGAATTCACATTCCCAGGGCACCGAGGTGGGAATGTGGGCCATGCTAAGGACTTGGGAAAACCTGGAAGAATTCCTAAATAAGCATCATCCTTTGAGAATGTATCTGCCAACATGTTTCTCCTCTCTTCCCTCTGATGCGGCGTGTGTGTTCCATCCCACAGATGAGGTTACCGGACATTTCTAATAGAGCCTCCAAAGGGAGTTTTCCCCATGCATGCTACTGAGGAGTCCATGCTGGTATAGCAAGTCCAGCAGATGACTATGGGGTCTTTGAAGGGATCGTCCACTCTAGACCGAGCCTCTGTTTGAGGGAGCTGAGGTGTGATCCAGGGTTTTATCTTCATTCCTGTCTTGCTGTCTCATAAATACTTCTCACTCCTGAGCGCCTGGTGCTGACCCACTGGATCTCCGCTTGGACCCCTTTCCACCATCTGTGTTACAATCTTCTTTCTCATAATTCTCTCCAGTTTTCTCTGGTGACTATGAGACAGTGCTTTGCCTCAGAGTCACAGAATCTCAGGCTTTTAGAACCAAACTGGACCTTGGGGTCAACCTAGGCCAGCAGTTCTCTGGCCTCTGGACTGAGACCAAGTTGTCACCTGAAGCTGTGAAATGAGAACGATCAGAAAGTGAATTCTGTTTCAGAACTTAATCAGTGGGTCTCCATATTGTTCCCTTATTTTCTTTTCTTGAAACTTTTCAGTTTTTAGCATCGCCCACCTACCCCAGAAATTCCTCCTCCTGAACTCGCATGCACCCCCAACGCCCCCCCTCCAGCCCTGCCTCCCTGTTGCCTGCTCTGTTGACCCCAACCCCTCACCCTGTTCTCCCATGCTTAGATGTCCAGACAGCGCTCTTCTCCTCAGCACTGTCACCCCAGCCCCCAACTCAACCATGTCTGGGTTACCCTTAGGGCAGGAAGTCACCACCCTTTATGCCTCCAGGATCTCCAGCGGGAGCCACAGACACACTTGAAGCTACAACGCGTAGTGGTTCAGCTTTATAGAATTATTGTACTGTGGTTCCGCTTTATTACAGGTTTATTAGGCTTCTGTGGGTTGGCCCAAGTGCAGCCATCACTTAGAGTTGTGTTTCTGGAGGAGAAGGAGAAGGATCGTGATGCCGGAAACCCGTTGTGGGCCCTGTGCCCCCTCCTCGGGCTGTGTGGGGTTTCAGGGTGTGCAGAGGCCGGGGGCATGGTTACAGAGCAAGCAGCCCTGGTTCTTTGTGTCCTCAGTGCATCCCTGGGGTCTGGATGTTGCTCCTGGCTCTCCTCTGTAACTCGGTGCAGAGATGGACTCTTACACAGCACCCCAAGGAGGACCACAAAGACATCGTGTTTCATGCAAAAGTCAGGGCTGTCCATTCGCTCTTGTTGTTTGGAGTCAGCCAAGGAAACCACCCCCCCCGCCGCCCCGTTTTTTGATTTTTGATTTTGTATTGGGATATAGCCGATTAACAATGTTGTGATTGCTTCAGGTGAACAGCAAAAGGACTCAGCCATACATAACACATGTATCCATTCTTCCTCAAACTCCCATCCAGGTTGCCCCATACCATCGAGCACAGTTCCCTGTGCTGTCCTGTAGGTCCTTGTTGGTTATCTCTTTTAAATAGGCAGTGTGTTCATGTCCATCCCAAACTCCCTAACTATCCCTTCCTCACATCCCTCCCCCTGGTGACCATGTTTGTTCTCTAAGTCTGTGAGTCTCTTTCTGTTTTCTCGGTAAGTTCATCTGCTTGTTTCCTTTTAGACTTCGCATATAAGGGATGTCCTACGCTATTTCTCAAGGGAACCCCTTTTGGTGCTGCGCTTTGTGATGTCAGCCCCCTCATGGGAAGGAAAGAGCCTCTGGGTCTTCTCCCACGTGTAAGCACCTCCCTGCACTGCTGTATCATATCCCTCTGAGCCAGTGTCCCCTCTTGAGAAGCCACCTCTGCATTTCTGCCATGCGACGACTCGACAGCAATCCCGTAATTTTAAATCTATAGCAGCCGAAATAGAGTAGGTCAGACTCTGTACATCTCCAATTACTCTCAAGACTCTTGAGTGCAGTGTCCAGGAATGCAGTGCTGGTCCAGCCCTGTGAGAGGCTGTGTGCCCGCAGCCAGGACTCATAAAGCATGGGCCAGGCCTCCCCCTCTCTCCCAGCAAACTCACATTTCATCTGGACCATGAGCCCAGCAGTTCTGCTCCTGCTGCGCGTTGCTCCACACCCATCGTTCTTGAAGCTGCAGCCTGGGAGAGAGGGCTTGGCTTACTCATCTGGTGTTTGAAGCCAGTGACCTACACATGACCTTGGAGCTCGAAATATTGTCCTCCGAACCAGTGAAGCTCTCCCTAATCTTTGAGAGGAAGAGAGAAACAGACAGACAGACATTGATTGATTGATTTAGACTAACTGGGAGAGGGTGCTTTATTGGTTGAAAAATACTGTTAACCAAAAAAAGAAAAACAAACCGTTTTTGCTTTTAAAAAATCTACCCACAGTAAAATTTATTTGTCCATGGTCCAGGCAGCCCAAGCTCAGAGTCATGGGGGTGTATTAGTGTAGGTGTTAAGAGATGACGAGGTATGTTTTGGTCTTTACTCACAGATGTCGAAATCCCAAGTTTATGGAGAAAAAGAAAAAGAAAGTGATTCCAAGGCTGGTCCCATCATAGCAGAAACGAGGACAGACTTCAGACCCTGGTGCTTAGTGTTTTCAACCCCTGGAAAGGAGCAGCTTAAACAAATACTTCTCTTGATTGCTCAAGTTCATTGCCATTTAGAAAGCGGAACTTTGCAGAAGGCAGGAGCAGTCAGGCGGAGAACTTTGTTTTGCTTTCTGCGCACTGACAGTTCTGGCTGAAATTCTGACATCCTCCTCTCTTCAGAAATAGGTGCTTCATGGGGGAAAACTGGACGGTGAGGCTTCTGCCAAAAGCCTGTGGGCTGGCTCCACCTACTTCATTCCCTGCCTATAAAGTGAGGAGCCACTTTGTCACTCCTGTCACTTTCTAACTCCAGAGGGGTAGTCAATGTCCATTGGTTACTCCTGGAAAAAAAGAGGAGCATGGCGCTGAATTAAAATTAGAAAGAGGCCTACAGGCATGCCACAGACATTTATTATGTGTAGGGAGTGACGGACACTGCTGGATTCCATGGATTCAGAGACAGATGGGGCCCCTGCCCTTTGGACATGAACAGTCTAGAGGCTGGAATTCACAGAGCACGTTAGGAAGGGCTCATCGAAAAGCAGAGTCAGCCGAGCCTTAAAGGATAATGAGGGATTTTCTGAGTGACAAGGAAGGGAAGGCATTCTGAGATCAGCCTGGATCCAGCAACCCCAGTCAGTGTGGTTTCCGGTGGTCACCTCTGGGGTGGAGGGGTGCTGGGACGTATGACTGAAGAGGTGGGAGGGGCCGAGTCACAGTAGGGACTTTGGAATTACCCACCAGGCCAGCCACTCTCAACCCCCTGTTTGTCACCAGCACACGGATGTGGTATGCACGTGTCACAGGATCCTGGATGTATCCAAATGTGAAGTTGGTCATCAAACGAGACATGGCAATCCTTTAATCACACAGCTATCAGCCACATATCCGTCAAAGTCAGTCGCTGCAGATCTGGGTCCATGAGATCATCTCTGCCGTTGCTGTTCAGTCACTCAGTTGTGTCTGACTCTTTGTGACCCCATGGACTGCAGCATGCCAGCCTTCCCTGTGGTTTACTATCTCCCTGAGTTGGCTCAAACTCATGTTCATTGCGTTGGTAATGCCCTCCAACCATCTCATCCTCTGTCACTCCCATTTCCTCTTGCCCTCAATCTTTCCCAGCATCAAGGTCTTTTCCAATGAGTAGGCTCTTCACCATCAGATGGCCAAAGGATTGGAGCTTCAGCTTCAGCATCAGTCCTTCCACTGAATATTCAGGGTTGATTTCCTTTAGGATTGACTGGTTTGATCTCCCTGCAGTCCAAGGGACTGTGAGTCAAGTGCAATTGCCCCAGGAGTCATGTGTAACCTGATCCTTTTCTCCTCCTCCTGATGAATATCTACAGGAGGGTGAAAGTGAGTCTTACATTTACTCTTCAAGAACCTTGAATTCTCAGAACTTGTCACATGAGCCTCCATCCGGGAGAAGTAACTGGCTGCCCAGGGAGACACCACGAGCCAAGTCCGTGCTGAGAACTGCTGGTGAGTGAGTTGGGAGATTTCCCCCCAGAGTGATGCAGTCAGGCCGCTTAAAACACATTCTGGAAGGAGTCAAGAGGATGAGTTTGAGGAGGGAAATGCAGCTGGAGGCTCTTGCAGTAGTTCTGAGGAGAGGCAGTTAAGAGAAGGGGTGAGGAAGTAGAAGCAGGGAGGAGGGCTGAGCTCCTGGCCACAGGATGTGGTCCTGGCTGGAAGGGAGGGTCCAGTGCTGAGGCTGTGATCAGCCGGGAAGGCAGGAGCCAGGGCTCAGGACGGGAGGGGAGGAGCATAGCATCATTTGTCTCCTGTCTCATATCCTGGTTTTCTGAACTCCAAGGATCAGCGCCATCTGGAATTCTGCTGAGGGGGTTACAGAACTCACTCTGGGAGAAACAGAGATTTGGTGGCTGTGGAAATGGGCAGAGGATGTCAGACGCCTTATAGAGGCCAGGTCCACCTGGAGGGCATGTGGTTGGGGAGCAGTTCCTGGGATGTGGAGGGAGCTGGAATCCCATTGTAAACCTGAAGGGGGAGGGACTGGGGTTGGGGGCGGGGGAGACAGTTGTTGTGAAAGATGAGTGATGAGGAAGTTAGAAGTAAGGTGTGTACCGGCTTGAAGGTAGAGGTGGGCTGGAGGAGCTTGGGGGGCTGGAAATGAGAGAGGGGGGAGCATGGATATTCCTGGGCTCGGGCAGCCCTTGTTCAATGAACTGAAGACAAGCTTCATCTTATACCTGCCTTACGTGGCTTCCCCAGAGCTGATCCTTTCTAACACAAAAGTCCAGCATGAGTTAGTTTGGCTCTCAGGAGGGTCATTCAGGGCGTTTGGATCTAAGTTTCATGTTCTGGCATCTGAGAGGATAAAGAGCACTGAAGGACCCTCAGACGTCCTGTCCCACCATGCAGAAGGCTAGATTTTGATCTTGTCCTTTTATTTTCAAGAATGATACCTCCAAGACTATAGAACTTTGACTCTAAAAACCTATTTTCTGTGTTTGTAGTGGGATGAAATTTTGAGATGGCCGGGTCACCTCCCTCTCTGAAGAGTTTTCTTGTTTCTCAGTGGTTGATCAGGTTTTGAAAATCATGTTGAGCAGTGGATTGAACTGCTGAAAATGAAGGGGAGGGATCCTGTTGTTTATTAGATAGGCCCCAGGAATTAGAGATACTCTTTTCAGTATCCAGACAACCTGCCATATGAACATGCTCAGTTGGAAAGCAATGCTTTCCATTTCTTTTTCTGTATGAAATCTTTTACTTAGGGCTATGACTTTGCATCTTGTAAGGGAAAAGAAATATTTCCAATTTGAATTTCTTAGGGTGGCATTGATGACAGGCAAATCCACTTAGATTTACTCAGAGTACAATTATGGTCAGTAACCCAGTTATAAATGGGTTGCATTTGGAAGTTTCATTTGAAGCAGACTTTTAAAAAATGTTTAGACTTTTAATTTTGAGATAATAGATTCAGATGTGCTTATAAGAATTACTACAGAGATAGAGAGAGCAAGCGCTGTGTACTTTTGCCCCATCCACCCCGAGTGGTAACATCTGGCAAAACTGTAAATAAGATCATCCCCAGGGTACTGGGTTTGATGCAGTTGGTAGGACAGGGGAAGAACTGTTCACGCTGTTCTCACAGCCCTGTCCCCCCAGCCCTAGCCTCTGCCGCATCCTCCACGTCTGCACAGTAAGCTTTCAGGGAATGTTGTAGTAGTGCGACCATACAGCATCTAAACTTTGGGGATCAGCATTCTTTCACTCAGCACAGTTCCCTGGATATTCTTCCAGGTGGCTGCAGATATCAATAGATTGTTCCATTTTATTTCTGAGTAGACTTCCATCGTATGGCCACACCAAATTTTTATTTAGCTATTCATCCATCAAAGACATCTAGCTCGTTTCCAGGTTTTGTCTATTGTGAATAAAGCTTCTATGAACATTTGTATTCAGGATTTTTATGAAAATAAGTTTCCATTTCTCTGGAATAGATGTTTAGGAGTGCAGTTGCCAGGCCATATGGTAATTTGGTTTGGCAGGTTTAGTTTTTGAAGAAACTGCCAAATTGTTTCCCAGAGTAGCCGCGCCATTTTATATCCCTACCAGCGATGTGTGGTCGAGTTTCTCCTTGCCAGCGCTTGCTGTAGTCAGTTTTTTTTGTTTTCATTTTTTTTTAATGTTTGCCATTCTGATAGGTGTGTAGGAATATCTCATTGTTTTAATTTGCATTTCTTGAATGGCTAATGGCATTGCACATCTTTTCATGTTCAACGTGAAATATGCCATCTGTCTTTCATCTTCTTGGTGAAATGCCTCACTGTACCTTTTGCCCACTTTCTAATTGGACTGATTGGGGTTTTTTCTTTTCTTTTTTTTTGCTGTTGATTTTGAGAGTTCTTCCTGTGTTCTGTATAGTTCTCCTTTTTCAGATATGTAACCACAAATATTTTCTCCCATTCCCTAGCATGTCTTTTCATCCTCTTAATGTGGTCTTCCATAAAAGCAGAAGTTTTGCATTTTGATGAATCTAATTCATCATTTTTCACTTTTATGAGTTGTGTTTTTTTAAAACTTTGGTTTATATTCTTTTTAAAATTTTTATTTATTTTAATTTTGGCTGCTCTGGCTCTTTGTTTCTGCACGTGGGCTTTCTCTAGTTGCAGTGAGCCGGAGCTACTCTCTGGTTGCGGTGCTTGGGCTTCTCTTGTTGCAGGGCATGGGCTCTAGGGCGTGGACTCAGCATTTGTGGCACATGGGCTTAGTTGCCCTGCGGCATGTTGGATCTTACTGGACCAGGGATCAAACCTGTGATTCTTAACCACTGGACCACCAGGAAGTCCAGGTCTAAGACACGGAGTGCTTTTTGTGTCGAGAACAAGAACTCATCTAGATCCTGAAGATTTTCTCCTGTTTTTTTTTTTACCCCTAATGCTTCACTTTGGCTAATTTTTATAAAAGTGTGAAGATTAGATGTAAGAGTTTTGTTTGTTTATATTGGTCTATGTCTGTCCATTTGCTCCAGAACCATTTGTTGAAATGGTGTCTTATGTCAAAAATTAGTTATATTTGTGTGGTCTATTTCAGGATTCTTTATTCTAATCCATTATTATATCTTTTTAGTAAAGCTTAATATGGGATAGATTACTCACTTTATTCTTCTTTTTCAAGATTGTTTTAGCTACACTAAGGCTGCTTCTCTTCCTATAAATTTTAGAATAAGCCTATCTTTTTCTAACAAAAATTCTCCCTGGCTTGTTGATAGGAATTGCATTAAATCTAGAGATCATTTTAGGGGAGAACTGACATCTTTACTATGTTGACTCTTCAAACCCATGAACAGAGTGTATGTGTATTTGTTTATTTAGGTCTCCTTGGCTGTATTTTATCAGCATTTTAAAATTTTCAGCATACTGAATCTGTATATGTTAAGTTTGTATCAAAATATTTTTTGTCATGATTCTAAAAGCATTGTGTTTTAATTTTGGTTTCCACATGTTCATTATTATTATAAAATAGTTTCCATAAAATGTAGTTTCTCTTAAGACCAATGTCATGTAGTCATAGTTTTTAGATTAGCCCACAAAAGCCATATTAAAAGTCATGCTAAAGCTGATATAATGAAGTTACTAGTGAGAATGATAGACTACCATATGGTTATTATAATTCTAGTATTAAATAATAGCAAATGAGAAATAATTATCAAATATCTTAGAGAGGTCTAAGTCTAGTTCTTACATTAATTTATAAAATGTGATGTTCGCTTTTCTTCATGGGTATATCATTAAATCTGCTGCCATGCATGTTAGTTCTGATACTGTCATAGTTTGGGAAAGAAGTGTGTATGACATGAGTTTCCTAATTTCAGGATGCAGTCAGAAAAAAAAAATATTTAAACACATTGCACAGGTAGAGTTAACTGGACTTTGAACAAAGATAAAAAGCATGTATAAAAGATGCACTTGAGAACAATTAATCTATTAGACTCCAGTGCATTAAGCTAGGCCAATTCTGTTGCAGCAGGGAACAATAACCTCAGAGGTGTCCAAAAGTTAGATGTTTATTTTGTGGGAGTGAATCTGTTTTGGGAAAAAAGATTGCATCGTTGTGGTAGCAGTGATTCATTGTCTCCTCTTTTCTTAAAAGAAAGACCTCAGTAGTTAATTATTTCACCTAAGTTTTTGTTTTTACCCTGCTTGCTCCAGGAGGAGTTTAAAGCAGCATTTATAAATATATAAAACAAAGTCAAATAAAATTTTAAAAGGGTAAAAAGCAAAATTGGTTGAAGGGAAAATAAAGTGAGGCCCCATGGGGATGGAGATTAGGAAGGAGGAGTCATGCTGTGAAGTTTTGTTTGTCATCTTGATGTGATTAAAAAATTTGGTTTGGACAAAGCGTGTTTAACCCTTGTGCAAAACAGTCACAAAGCCGGTGTTTAATCATTACAGCTGCCCAGGGTATCTGCCTTCTTCCCTGGCCACAGGACTGTCTGTTTAGAAAGAGGCATTGTCCTGCAGGGTTAATGACTAACCGGAATTCAGGTCCTGCTCTGGGAGCCTCTGCTGACGGGTGCAGCTGGAGGGTCAGAGAACTAGCAGCCAGGTGCCTGCCCCTGAGCAGCACAGAATTCTGAGTTCTGTGCTTTATGCTGAAGTTAGAATGAACAGTTAAGACATTTTGTTAATCTTCCCAATGACAAGGACACCCACAGTTGTAAGTATTTTTATCAGCAGGGTTGTAATGTTAGTTTGAATACCTAAAAGAACATAAATAGCCGTTTAAGAAGTGGTTGTACTCGACAGTTCTTTTTTTTTCACCCCTTAGTTAAGTTTCTTTTGGTTTTTGAGTGAGCTGAACAACCTGAGCTCCATCTGAAGCGAGATCCATCCATTCAGAGCATGGTCTTTGGTTTAAGACAAAATATTTGTATTGTTTTAGAGAAATTACTTCCAGGGCCATTCTTTCTTCTGATGACTCATTTTCTATCAGAAATTTCTCTTTGTGGAAGTGGGGAGAAACCCACAGATGTCCGCACCACTTGTAAACTTGTAGAGAGACGTGTGCCTTTATAGTATACTGTTTATACATGTATGTGTATGTTACTTTCTGAATATTGGTGTCTGAGCTTTATCAGTGGTTATGTGTTCTTTTAATCCAAAGACTAGAATTAGAAAAACATTTGCCTATTCAGTTCTGTATGGTTGTAGCCTGTTCAGGAGATGGCTGTTGCATTTTTAGTTTCTTTGTAAAACAAGCTGAAAGACAATGTGACAATTCTCATTGCACTTGAGGTTGCCACTGGGCAGGCCTGTAGCAACAGCTGATGGGCCCCTCTGAGTTTCAGGAGCTATTTCTGGTAGATGAGCTGAGATCAAGGCTCTCCTAGTTCAGGCCATAAAAGGCCCGTCCCATGTGGAACTGCTCCACTGCTTCTGACAGCGTCCTCAGAGGCTGAAGTGTCCTCAGGTTTTACTTGGATTTACCCAGGAATGGATGGCCACACCAAGGCCAGATTGCGGAAGTTCAGCGTCAAGGACACCAGGGGACCGACAGCTTCAAAAAGAAGACACTTGTTGATAATATTTTGGCGATCTTTTTTCAGAGAAACTTTTGGGATGTAGCCTTCACCTGTTTTATTGCATTTGGCACCCAAACGCCATTTGGAAAGCACCGTTCTAAATTTATCTTCTTCTGAATCATCACTTCTGATAGATGCAGTTGCCTTGTTTGCGTTGTGGTATTTGGTTTTGTACAGTGTTCCTTGGGCTAACTTTGGATATTTTGCTTTTTGTTTAGAATTTGAAAGTAGTATTCTTTGAAAGGAGACGCACAGAGAATACTTGAGGACAACCAAAGCTGAATTAGAGGATATAACGTGTTTTTTTTTTTTAATTAGAAAAATAAGGAATTACAGTGTGATTTTCTTCCCCCCCTTTAACTTAGAGGAACAAGGAGTGTACAGAAATTTGAAGTAAGTGAAAACCCTTCCTATAAATCTAAATGCAGTTTTTTTTTAAAGTATTATTTGTCTGAGCATGCTTCCAAAGGATTTGTAGATGTCAAACACTGGAATGTTCCTGCCAGTATGTGCTAGTTCTTGCATACTTCTGTAGGTACCCTTGGGCATGTTTCTTGGTTTCGGAATGATTGGTCTTTTTTTTTTTTTTTTTTTTTTTATTAAAAGCAAAATAACTTACTTTATGGTTACAGAAAGGTTGATACTAACAATTCAGCCTACGGTCTAGAAGGTACTCCTGTCTAAATGTTCGGCACTTGAAGCCTTGGAATTAATAGCATATTCACAATACAAAGTACTTCAATCATTGTATCACATGTGTGGAGGTGGAGTTCAGAAAGTCAAGTTTTATTTCTTTCCTATTATTAATCCATGTGGAAATATTAGGTTGGCCAAAAAGTTCGGTTTTTTCCGTAACATCTTATGGAAAAACCCAAACGACCTTTGTGGCCAACCCAATATAAATCATCAGAGTACCTTTTGTATGGTCTTTGTTTTGAGGGTTCTTTACCTTGGTACTCTGATTCTTTAAGTTTAATGTATAGAACCTCTGATGTTTCAGGATTTATTTATTTATTAAAAAAAAATTCTCACTCTAGTTTCTAGGTTTAGGGCTGTATTTCATTTTTTTGTTCTCCAAGAAAATAATGCCATATCATTCTTGTAAAGCTCTAGAGACAACTGTGGTCTGTTTGTAATTTAGCTTGGTGATTTGCTTGTGCTGAAAAAAAGGATGGTTTCTTTTTTGTTTTTATTTCTTTATTTTAAAGATGGTTTCCTTATACTGTATCAGATGGACCAGTAGGGGCAGTAATTATTTTTATCAGGTAGAAAAACAGAATATTTATAGAGATGAGCCTCATCAGTGAATACTGTCATGGTTCTCAATCAGACTGAGTGCTGCAACCCTGGGGGCTTTTGGAAATGCTTGGGGGTGATTCTGGTTTTCGTAATAACTGTGGCTGGTGTTTGAGGGGATGTGGCTACAACTGTAAATGCCCTGTAATGGGGGACAGTCCCATGTGGTAAGGTAAAGCATGGCCCTGGCCAAAATGCTGGTGGTATCCCTGCTGAGAAAAACTGCAGGGTAGCAGTGATCCTCCCGATCCCAGGGCGAAGCACCATAAACCACGCATATTGCGGCTGCCTCTATTCATCAGCCCAGAAGAGCTCTTGGGAAGCCAAGTAGTGGGTGTCCTGCCAGGAGTAATCATCCTATCTGTCCTCTGAGACGGTGACACAGGAGGGCACAGAGAGAGGCGGTTTGCTCATCTTGTTTCCTCCTGGACAGTTCTCGTCATCCCCCAAGGAAATGCTAACTCTGGAGCCACAAGGATACTTACTATTCAAAGCAGCATTCAGTCCAAGCGCCCAGCTTAGGTCTCCTGTACTCAGTGCACACAGATAGTTCTGCTGGTACTTCTAGGACATCTTGTTTCTGGTAACCACTGTAAGATTTTTGAATTTCCATTCGGAATGAAAATCTTTGTCAATACCTAAGGTCGTTTACAACTTTACAGTTCAGAAACTATATCCAAAGAAGAGGGCTGTTGGCCAAGAGAGCAGCGTTGTTCAGGGTCAGAGGCTGCATGGAAAGCTGTGGGAGCACCACCACAGGCAGCTCTTTACTGCCAGGAGTATTAATACACTAGTCTTGGGGCTACCCTGTGACCAGGCGAATTCCCCGATCTGGAACTTTCCTACAGCTTTTAACTCTGAGTCGGAAGCTGCATGGTCACTCTCCCTATAGATCACCAAGACAGCTGAGTCAGTCTCTGAAAGGATGCTTCCGCCCCCACACCTCCTGAGCTTCCCCACGCCTTCCCCTTACCTGGATGATGGCATTACCCTTTTGCCCCATGTTCTCCGCTGTCCTATCCATCCTCAGAATGACCTTGCTAAAGCAAGAGGAGCGAGTGAGTGAGTGAGTGAAAGTTGCTCAGTCATGTCCGATTCTTTTCGACCCCATGGACTGTAGCTTGCCGGTCTCCTCTGTCCATGGAATTCTCCAGGCCAGATGACTGGAGTGGGTAGCTGTTCCCTTCTCCAGGGGATCTTCCCAACCCAGGGATCGAACTCCAGTCTCCCGTGTTGCAGGCAGATTCTTCACCATCTGAGCCACCAGGGAAGCCAAACCAAGAGGAAAGCAAAAAGCAAACTTTGCATAGTTTCCCACTGATTAAAGGCCAAAGCCCAGCTCCTCAGCCTCCCCTTCAGGGTCTTTCATGCCACTCTTTTTGCTGGGACCCCTCCCTGAAATATTCTGCCTTCCCCTGCTTGCCAGGGAAGTGATCTCAAAGGAGATTTTCCCAGAAGCCTCCTCTGACCTTCTGCCTCTGGGTTCTGGGGCCTTGACTTAAGCCTGTGCTTTATCCCATGGGGCCCTGACACTGTGTCCTGAGGCCCCCTTCCTCTGTAGGGGGTATTCAACGAGGCACCTGGGTCCCAGCACCCACTGTGCAGTGGGTGTTCTGCAGATGTGAGCTGCTTGAATGCCTTGAAATGACCTGTGGATTCTTCATATCAGAATTTAGCTGCACAAAATATTCACGACAGAAGTGGGTGTTCTGTGTTTTAAGTTCTGTTTTTTTTTCCCCCCATATCTAATAATGCAAGCAGAAAGACTTGTCCTCCTATTACAAGCCTGCTGGGGTTTCTGTATATGCTCTTTTGCCAACACAGGAAATTAAGGTGCGTGCAATGAAATCAGCCACTTCATTACTGGAGTTTTGCCGAAAATGAAGAAACTCATCTCGTGGTGTGATTTGATTTAGGTGCTTTTCCTGAGCATTAAACTTCATCCCTAGGGTGAAGCATCTCAGGGTGGTTTGCATTGCTGGCCTCCAAAGGAGGGGTACAGCAGCTGGACGTGGGTTCAAAAGGATCTCTGTCCCACTTTCTCACGGCCATGCACTGATGCAGGAGATTTTGAAAGAGGAGTGTATTTCACTTCGTTACTTGCTTATTCTCTTCTGAAGGTTGATCCTTTAATCCCAAGCAAGTTCATAACCCATTTCTAACCGGCTTTTGTGTACACAGAGTCGAAGAAAGCGCTTTCCTATTTGCTGTGGGTCATTGACTGGCCCTGGGTTCATGTCAGCACGTGTGTGTTGAGGGTTTCATCTCAGTATTGCACACCTGGGTACAGATCGCCCAACTGAATGCATGTTCCCTATCTTTAGTGAACTCATTCCCTACAGGAGCTCAGATGCAGACAGAACAGAGCTGTTATCCAACGTGGCTGGAAGAGGTGAACAAAAATAATATCATTATTGTTTGCCAGCCTTAAGGCTGGGAATGCTTTTTCCTTACATGACCTCACTTAAGTTTTCCCAGGGCCCCTGAGACATAACACTATCATTATCTCCGTTCTACAGAGGAGGAGAACTGAGGCTTAGGGCCTAAGGGCACGTATTACAGGGTCAAGGTAGAACTGGATTGGAATCCAGATCTATCTCACTTCAGTGCCTATTGTCATAAACACCACTTTAAGCCAGCACATCTAAACCTTGACTCTTGTTAACATGCAGGTTGTGATTGGGTAGGTCTAGGTCGGGGAGAGCAGAGAAGGCAATGGCAACCCACTCTAGTAGTCTTGGCTGGAAAATCCTACGGACAGAGGAGCCTGGTGGGCTGCCGTCTCTGCGGTCGCACAGAGCCAGACACGACTGAAGCGACGCAGCAGCAGCAGGTGGGGGAGAGACTCAGCAAGCCAGTGCCCAGGTGATGCTCATACCTCTTGTCTGAGGACCAACTTTGAGTAGCATGGTTGTAAACGACCCTCAAGATGGAAGCAACCAGCTCAGGGGATTCGGAGGAGCCATGGAAAAAGTGATTCAGTTCCTTGTGCCTTTCACACCCTCCCTTCCATGCTTTGCCTGGGTTGTTGCCACTATTTCTCTTATTTCCAATGTCTGTCTGCCTTTCTCCTGGCTCCTCCTCCGGTCCTGCATCCTACATAAAGCTCATCCTGATCCCAAGCTCTCCCTCTCTGGCCCACCACCCATCCCTCCACACCCTCCCAGGAGCTCCTTCTCCCTCCCAGACCTGCTCCATCTCTCAGGTTCTCTGACCTCACTGAGCTTTGCCTCTGAGCATCTCTGTGTCAGGATGCCACCTTGGATATAGTAGGGTTGTGAGACTCTGGCCCCTGCACTGGGCATCCCTGGATGGCTGTGTGCTTGGGCCATCCTCTTGCCTTTGTTTTCTGAATCCGTTTCACAGCTCATCTTCTGAGGGTCCACATTAAGATAAAAACTCCTGTGCTGCTGGTTATACATTGAATTAATTGTGCCGCCTGTCCATTTCAGATGGAATATATTCATTTGGATTTCAGAGCTTATTGACTTGCTTCTTTAGAGTTTATGTCCTGTATCACCTGTATTGTTAGAATTAGGCATAAGAAAGAAAAATTGCTTTCTCACTCAAAGGACTTTTATAAATAATGTACCTAGAATTTGGAACTGTTTTGTTTTTTTTTCCATTTATTTTTTATTGAAGTAGCATTGGTTTATAATATTTTATGTTTCATGTATACATTATTTTTCAACTTCTGTGTACCCTACAGCATGCTCACCACCAAAAATTTTGTTTTCACCCTTCTCCATACCTATGTAATCCTGCCCGCTCCCCTCATCTGGTAACCACTACTCTGTTCTTTGTATCTATGTACCTATGTGTTTGTTTTTATTTGGTTTGTGCATTTAGTTAGTTTTTTTATTCTCCGCATATGAGTGAAATCATATGGTATTTTTCTCCATCAGACTTATTTCACTAAGTGTAATACCCTCAAGGACAATCTGTGTCATCATGTATGGCAAGATTTCATTCTTTTCTATGGCTGAGTAGTATTCCAGTATGTGTTTGCATATTGCATTTTTTTCCCCTTCATTCACTGATGGGCATTTAGCTTGTTTCCATATCTTGGCTACCATGAATAATGCCAGGATGAACAGAAAGGTGCATATTTCTTTTCTAATTAGTGTTTCATATTTTTTAGATAAATACCCAGAAGTGTGATACCTGGATCATTTGGTAAATCTTCTTACTTTTTGAGGAATCTCCATACTGCTTTGCATAGTGGTTGCACAAGTTCACATTCCCATCCAGTGCATGAGGTGTTTTGGTTAATGAGAGGTCTCTTGTTTCTTTCCAAACTCTCAATAATGTTCTGAGTATGGAAAGTAGACAGAAATCTTAGGTTCAGATATATATGGTCACTAAACAGAAAAATAGTATGGATATTTTTATATTTTTAAGACTTTAATATTTCAAGGCGTGGTCTTTTCACAATTCTGAAAATTCTGTATCTAATTTTACTACATTTAACCAAAATTTTTAAATAGACACACACTGTATTTGCACACACGTTACACACTCAACAATGAACAAACCACTCCAGCCAAAATTCAGACAGGAAAGTAATTGATTTTCAGCAGTAGCTTAAAATATGCTGACTTAAGAAATCACTTATAAGAGAAAAAATAACTTCTGAAAGTTTTAGTCCTGTTTTTGTGTACAGTTTTTCTTAGAGAGTTTCTTAAATTGAAGGTGACATTTCAGCTTACCATGTGCTAGGATGGTCACCAGATTTCAGCCATATTCATTTACTTCTGCAGTTCCTCTATTCTTTTAACAGAATGACAAAACCAAAAGGCAGATGACATTCAAGTGTCTATCATTTGGTGACAGTATTGTGGTGGATACCTAACGCAGCTCATGACTCTATAGATTTGAACCAGATTAGGGCTTCCCTGGTGGCTCAGACTTTAAAGAATCTGCCTGCAATACAGGAGACCTGGGTTCAGTCTCTGGGTTGGGAAGGTGCCCTGGAGGAGGGCATGTCAACCCACTCCAGTGTTCTTGCCTGGATAATTCCCATGGACAGAGTAGCCTGGCGGGCTACAGTCTATGGGGTCGCAAAGATTCGGACTTAACAGTGACTTAGCACAGCACACAGAAGGAGAAAAAAATGGAGCAAGCTACTAAAAGGTAGACAGCTCTGCAAATTATGCTCATGGTCTTAATTTCCACCAGATGTTCATTTCAGGCACACACACATAATCCTTTGGCTTTACGATTTCATACATTTTTGATCGAACACGTTGAATATTTTACAGTTCCGTGACTGGATGACTGTTGCCGTGATGCGGGGGACCAGGGTGAGCAAGCCTCCTGTGAAGCTCGTTCCCCAGCACAGGAGCCTCCCAGGGAGATGGAATTTATTTATTTGGATTGGTATCTGTTCTTCCCTCCCGAGACTTAAGAGAGCTTGCAGGCAGCGCACAGTTCTTAAATATTTAAATATGCCAAAGTGAGCTGCAGGATGAAGGTGTAAGGATGGGAATAAAAGTGGTGGGGCGAATATTGTGAAATCTGTGATAGCAAGCAAGCTGCTTGCTCTCCCCACCCTCGGGCTCCCTCCCAGAGCTCTCAGGAAGCAATTTCCCTGCTCTGAGTGGAGAAGGAAGATCTCACGTGAAGGTGTGTGAACCTGAGGAGTGCTAGGGGCAATGGCAGAATTAGGTAGGGGCAGCCCTGATGTTGATTAATAACCAGCTGTGTGACCTTAGGTACGTTCTTAACCTCTCTGGGCTTCATTTATTCAAATGAGCACCAGATTGGAGGATTTCTAAACCCCTTCTAATTATTTGGATTCTATACAGTGGAGGTGATGGAATTCCAGTTGAGCTATTTCAAATCCTGAGAGATAATGCTGTGAAAGTGTTGCACTCAATATGCCAGCAAATTTGGAAAACTCAGCAGTGGCCACAGGANTGATGTTGAAGCTGAAAGTCCAATACTTTGGCCACCTGATGCGAAGAGCTGACTCTTTTGAAAAGACCCTGATGCTGGGAAAGATTGAGGACAGGAGGAGAAGGGGATGACAGAGGAAGAGATGGTTGGATGGCATCACTGACTCAATGGACATGAGTTTGGGTGGACTCCGGGAGTTGGATAAGGAGGTCTGGCTTGCTGCGGTTCATGGGGTCACAAAGAGTTGGACACAACTGAGTGACTGAACTGAACTGAATCCTAAGATTTCAGAACTTGAAAATATGCCAGCCTTCCCTGGAAAGGAAACCCTGAGTCTAGAAGGTGGCGGTCCAAGATTTGGAAGAGCAAGAGAGGGGAATGTACTCTAATAGACTGTCATAATTGTCGTACTCAAGTTCCCTGAAGCTTTTCATCTTCAACCCTATGTGTGTCCTTATATATTTAAAAGACAGAATTTAAAACGCTTCGTTCCTAGCCCAAAGGGGATGCTCTTTAGGTTTATCTGCCTACTGTTTGCATTTTCTGCAATTCTCTCTTCCCCTAGGATTTATACTGTTAAAAAGTTCATAAGCTTTTTAAAAACTCTTGTTCTGTTTAGGCAAGTATGGCTCTTCTTTCTCTCTCTACTAAAACAAAAAAAAAATTTGCTTATTTGGCTGTATCAAGTAAGTCTTAGTTGCAGCTCACAGGATCTGTACTGCATCACGCAGGATCTTTACTTGCCGCTCATGGACTCTCTTGCTGTGGCAAGCAGGCTCAGTTGCTCTGAGGCATGTGGGATCTTAGTTCCTTGACCAGGGATTGAACCCTCATACCCTGCATGGCAAGGTGGATTCTTAACTGCTGGATGTCCAGGGAAGTCCCTCTCGCTACTTTTTTTTAACCTGTTTTCTCTCCAGTGTCCTAAAGGACTAATTATAAAATGTTGATTCATTGCCAAGACAAAGAAAGGTATACGTTGATATCGTTCAACCAGGATGTTCTAGAAATGTCATTGAATCAGCTTCACCTCTTACTTTCAGACTTTGTGTCTCTTGAATGTTTTTAGTAAATTTAGAAAAAAAAAAAGAAAAGTTATTTTACTTGAAGACTTTCAAGTTAGTTTAGATAGAGCTTGGGCATCACAGATGAACTGTTGTGTAAGAATTTTAGTATCTGACAATAGAATCTTTGGAACCTGTAATCTCACTTTCTGTGCATTTTCCTTGCTAAGATTCTTTATCTGGTCACCTCTACCATCAGGCAAAGCTGAGTGTGTTACAAGGTAGTGCATAAGCTGCCTTTCTGTCCACATTGTATGTGAGCACTGTTTTTACACTACAGTTTGCCAATTGTAAAGCACATTCTTATTTCATAGGCTTGTAAGCATTTCAACATTTGTGCTTCACAAGGTGATTATATCATTAAAAGTAAGTTATCGCATAGGGCTTCCCAGGTGGCAGTGGTAAAGAATCTGCCTGCCAATGCAGGAGGAACAAGAGATGTGGGTTCGATCCCTGGGTCAGGAAGATCCCCTGGAGAAGGAAATGCCAACCCGCTCCAGTATTCTTGCCCGGAAAATTCCATGGACAGAGGAGCCTGGTGGTCTCACAAAGAGTAAGACGCAACTGAGCACATGCACACACACAGAAATTATAGCATATTCAGTAGCTCCAGATAAAAGTGATAATCAGATGGTAAACGGATGCTCTAAGACTGGAGGGGGACAAATTACCTTGAAATTTGAACCAAGAGAGTTTTCAGAGCTCATCCTTACGCAGAGCGTCTCTGTAGCTGATATGAAACTGATGACGATTTTTTATCGTTAGTGAGCTTAAAGTGAAAGAAAAAATAAGACTGACAGGTTGATAACTTAGGACAGGGTGAAGTCAAAGTTGTCATTACAGGCGTGTTGTGTTTCTGATGATCGTGGTTTTCTTGCACAGATGTTTTTGAACAGGTGCATTAGCAGGCTTTAGGAGGTTAGAATATCTCCCCAAAAGTATAGGAAAAATGTTTCTTTTTTTGAAAGTTCATTTCATAGAGGAGATGAGTCATTGTTTGCAACATTTTTCTTAGAGGGACTGGACTCCTAAAAAGTGAAGAACAAATGCAGACTTTAGAGACACGAACGTCTTGTTCTGATTATTTGCATAAAAATGGAGCTCTCAGAAGTGACCCACCTTCCAGCCCCTGAAACAAGGTGAGGGCAGCCAGTAAGTCTGGGTCATCACAGTCCAGGAGAACTTTCTGTGTTGATACAAATGTTCTCCATTGGGAGTTGTTTTATAGGGTAGCTGCTAAGCATAGATGTCTGTTGGGCCCTTAAAGAATATGGCATGTGCAACTGAGGAACTGAACTTCCGACTTGAATTATTTTGACTAGTTTAGATGGCAACAGCCCTATGGTGTTGGACAGCACAGATCTGGGAAGTGGATCTGTGCTTTGTGCATGTGCTAAGACAGTTTGGAGAATCTCAGGGCATCTTTGTGATGCAAAAGAAACTGAAGCTTCTATCTCAGAGGAGACTTTTCTGTGGATTCCTCATCCCTCCCACCATTACACAAATCCACTCTCCTGGTACAAGCATATGCATACCTACACACAAGGTATGGTGTTACAGGTTCTTTGTGGCCCTGAAAACATCAAATGTTCATTTGCACATTTTGAATTATGTATCCAAAGAGACGCTGCCTGCGGTCTCACCATCACTAGCATCATTAACAGTGAACCTTCAGGCTAACAAACACCTTAAGCATCACTTGCTTCATGCCTAATGTGGATGGAATCACTGTGAATCCAGCACCAAAGTGACCTTGGGGATGGAGGGCTATAACCTAATACCATGCCAGCATCTTCTCTGGATGCTTCCTGGCTCTTTCCTCAGTCTGCGTTTTGGCTTGAGGTCATGGAGTTTGTGACAAATTACTGTTACAGGGGTTTTGGGTTTGTTTTTGCCTTTACCTTTTTTTACAAACCAAAGCTCTCCTTTGGGAGCCAGGGCCATGCTGTGTGTGATGGGGAACTCTTCTGTGATGAGGGCTCATGTGAGATCTTGGACTTGCCCTGTGGACCACACCAGCCACTTGGCATTCATTCCAGTCTCTTTGGGGTACCAACCTGGCCACTGATGGTACTGTGTATTTTCTCCCAAATGTCTACATTCTGTGAACCTCTGGCACTTGAGAACGTGGATAGGAAGGCAAGAACAGAGGCTACCCTGTGAGCCCGCCCGTCACCCAGCCTCCCACCTAAAACCTAGTGTTGACCTACTATGTCTCTAGGGTTCTTTGTGCTCTCAAGCCGGTGGGTGGGTGGGGGTGTGGGGGTGTCTATATAGCAAATGAGGATGGGAACTCTTGAAAAGCATAGGCAGGAAATTGAGGGCCGAGGGATGAGTTAGGATGGAGAAGGACCAGCCACATCCAAGGTTGTGGCCCTCAGCCCTACCCATGAGCCCACAGCCCAAGGGGCTGGTGTGATGGCCTTTGGACACCTGATGAACCCTTCCCTCTGCACCCCGTGCTCCAACCACAGTGGCAGCGCCTGTCCCAGGCACCGACGGCCTCCCCATTCTGCCTTTTGGATCCTCTTCTCGATCTGGAATGCCTCCCCACCAGCCCACCCAGCTCTCCAGCCCAGAGTGCTGGCCGCCTGACCTGAGAAGCTCTGCTCAGGACGAGATGAGCCTCCTCTCACTCTACCCCCAGCCACTGGCTCATCTGAACAGCTCAGAGCAAACGCCAGTGTCCTTGGGTGTAGACTAACCCAGGGGGGTCGGATAAATCTGCATTGCATTTCTTTGCAGTGAAAATCCTAACAGACTGGAGTGACTTTTTCCCCCCTACAAGGGCAACAAGTCGTACTATCAGTTTCTTAGAAGAATGTAGTCATCATTATTAAATACCCGTACTGAAGAGGTCGGGGTGGTTTTCACTGCCCCTGTTTAACCCTTGTGTCCAGTGTGGGTGAATGCATGGATTTAATTGGGTCGGGTGACTATGTATCAGAAACAATTCAGCTGAGCTGTTGTGCTGATTGGATGTTTTTAAAATAACCAACTCGGGTGACCACCCAAGTCACCACCTGACCTTCTTTGGTTTGTCAAAGGAGTGGGTAAGCATGTAGGGACAGTATAAGGATAGTCAACCTCCTCCTGGGCCTCCGCCTTCCTGCTTCCTCCTTCCTTCCCTTCCCCTCTTCCTGCCTCTTTCCTTCCTCCCCCCTCCCTTCTTTCCCTCCTTTCCCTTCTTTCTTTCTCTTTCCTTTTCATCTTCTATTTTATTTCTGCTTTTCCATATTTCTTTTTCTCTTGCTGCCTTTTCTTCATTTTCAGCTTAGCAGTCAAGATAGAGCAACCCAACCATGGATACCTGTAAGTTTTCCTGATTTGAATGAGTGCCTTGATCATTTTGAGAACCTGTATATGACATCTGTTTACATAGACATAAACTCTCCCTTTTCATAGCTTTTATGGTTTTTGTAACACTGCTACTATGGTCTTTTAAAATTTATTATATTTGGAAACATGGAATCTGATGGTTAGGCATTGTGATATTATTCTGTGGACAGAGATTTCTCATTAGAGTGAACTGGTGAACTTCCCTTTCCTGCTATCTGTGTTTACAGATGTATGTGTCTGCGTGGATGTGTATGAATAAAGCCAAACAATAGCTACTTACATTTTTGAGAGTGTAGTTTGCTACTGATAAGGAGGAGGCAGGGAGTCCATGACATTTCTAGTTTAATTTTAGTAGTGCAAAAATTAAAATCAAACCTCAGCTCCTACTTTGGTGTTTGTTAACTCAAATTTAAAATTAGAAATGTGGTAATTATTTGGCCGTTCCGACTTTATAAGGGAAACCTTATCATATTGTATGTGTGCGTGTGCTGGCCTTTAAAAATAGACGTTGCTATGAGAGGTGGACCTCACTGTCTATACTGCCATCTAACTGCCAGCTGATGGCTGTGAGTCGGTGGGCTTTGGAAGCAGTGGCAAGCTGGTGACTCTTCCAAGGAGCATTAAGTACCACCTTTGACTGCTTTCACTTCATCTTTAGTCAAAGCACTTTTGTTTTAAAAGCTAACTGCCTAAGAGTAAACACACTTGACCCTGGTCGTAAACATTTGTCATACATCTGGATAGTCTTAGCTTTCACGGACCAAATCATTTTGGCAGAAGTGTCATTAAAGTCTGACACCTCAACAAATTATCCCAAATTCCTCATTCTCCTCACAGACTGTGACCCACCATCCACATGAAGATATTTCTTCTCTGGTATTGAAAAGTCCCCTTTGATTCATGTTCTTGAGACAATAATGTATATAAAAGAACTTAAACATGGGTGATTGGGAAAAAAAAAAAGTGTGGTTTTGTGTGCAGTGCTTTCTGTCAGCCTTCTGAGGAAGGAATTCAAAGGATCGTTCATTTTAGTTTCTGTTTATTTTTTTTAATTAATTTTTATTGGATCATAGTTGATTTACAATGTTGTGTTGGTTTCTGCTGTATAGCGAAGTGAATGAGTTATACATATACATACATCCACTCCTTTTTAGAGTCTTTTCTCATATAGGTCATTTCAGAGTATTGAGTAGAGAGTTTGCTGTGCTACAGAGTAGGTCTTTATTAGCTATCTATTTTCTATGTAGTAATAGTAGTGTTAGTCACTCAGTCGTGTCCGACTCTCTGGGACCCCAGGGACTGTAGCCCACCAGGTTCCTGTGTCCATGGAATTTTCCAGGCAAGATAGTGGAGTGGGTAGCCATTCCCTTCTCCGGGGAATCTCCTGCATTGCAGGCAGATTCTTTACCGTCTGAGCTACCAGGGAAGCAACGTATACATAGTACTATATATAGTATAAGAGTGTGTATATGCAAACCTGATCTCCCAACTCATCCCTCCTCCTACCTCTCATTTCGCCCTTGGTAACCATATGTTTGTTTCATACATTTGTGTCTCTAGCATTTCCATTTAGACTCCGGAGGCTGTCTGACCATCTCTCCACTGGAGGAATTCTGTCCACTGTGATGGCTGTCATCCTGGGCTGCTTAGGCCTGGATCTTGAGTTGCCACTTTTAGCACAAATCCTGCCCCTCCCGCCACAGGCTTCTGGAGCCTTTGGGCACATGGTGACCACACAGTGCACCTGCTGCCAGGCCACGCCTGTAACCTGGAAGTGGGCTGCCTGGACCAGTGCCTCTGGATGGTCACAGATGAGTGATGAAGCCCCGGGGTTTGTGAGCAGCTTTGGTTACAGGGTCCAGGCCTGTGCCAGGGATCATGGGTCTTTATAAGAGGCCAGGTCATTGGGGCTGGGGTCTGACCCAGCTTTGGCTTGGCTTGGCTTGGCTTGGCTTCCTGCAGCCACTAATGTTAAAAAAACAAAACAAAACAAAACTCTGCCCAAGGCCCCCAGAAGGCCCCTGCTCCACAGCAGAGCCTGGCCTTGTCAGGGAGCTGTCAGTAGCCCATAGCTATCAGAAAAGACAGTGTTTTCCTTTCAGTAACCATAAACCCTGACTCCCTTGGGATCGTGTGCTAAGGTCTTGAATCTTCTTCTAAGCAGGGGGCAGCTGTTGGGTTTGAGGCTTATTCTAGAGCTTTTTGTAAATTCAGATTTATTCAATAGTCTCACATCCTGAAGAGAGCTGGATAAGCCATCCCTACCCTTGATAGCAGCCCGCTCCCCTCATGCTCATGTGAGCCCCTTGGTGATCGTCTCAGGTCTCCACATAGGCTGCGTTCACAGTCATCATACTGTGGATTTTCAGGTTACAGGGACAACTTTATATGGCCCATGACACTTACTGTGTGTTAAGACTTGAAAACCTCTTTATATCTTGGCCAGATTATGCAATATTCAAGTAGGAATCAGTCTTCTAAATCAGATATTCCCCATCTGCTATCCAATTGGGACTGCTCAAGCCATTTTTCATCCTCCGTGCCATGGAGAGCAACATAAACACTGATTTGAGCGAAGTCTCATATCTATTGAGTCCCAGAGCCCACGGGCAAGTTGCTGTCCATTTAAAAAAAAAATATTCTTTTCCATTATGGTTTACCATTAGATATTGACTATAGTTCCCTAATAGGACAGAATTCTTTTAAAAATTTATTTATTTTTAATTGAAGGATAATTTTTTTTTTTTTAACAGTATTGCATTGATTTCTACCAAACATCAACAAGAATCGGTCATAGGTTTACCCATGTCCCCAGGAACGAGTTTCATAATGTGAATTTGCTTATTCTCTAATTGACTTTGACTTAAATAGACAGCAGCATGGGGAACAGCATACATATATACGCATGCGTGTAAACACACACACACACAAGCACACACCCCCTTGGCACATGACAGAGGATTCTAAGAGTCAGTCAGCACCCTGGCCTCTGTGTAGACCACACAGAAGAACAGCATTACTGGGTGCACTTTGGCTGCCCTCTGTACCGTCATTTTAGGATTTTACTAACATATTATTTGAAGTTTAAAATAAAATCTGCTGTTCTTAAGAGAAACGCATGACCTGCCATGCACTTTTCATAAAAAACATCAATGCAGTACAGTAAATCCCAGTGTCAGATGAACAAGTTAGCTTTGTGAGATTTTGTGTACCTGAGGTCTGTCTTGTAGATTGATTTATTGTAGATTTTGTTTGATTTTGGAACACTGTGCACCTATATTGTCCTAATTGCCTGAATTCCAAGGTCATAGAACAGGTTTACCTCTTTTTGTCTTAAGGCTAGAAACACAGTTTCCTCAAATAGTGAAGTTGTAATAAACCACCAACCTGCTTGTTGAAAGAACCTTGAGCGGATCAAGATTTAAACAAAGACTGAATTTGGTCTTATTTAGAAGCATCTTATTCAGATGGGGTATGATACGTTGTTGCAAATTGTAGAGGGCATCCATCCACTTCCATTTAAACTTGGTGAAAGGAATAAGAAATCAGTGTGGAGATTTGTTTGAAGTATGGTGAACTCTTAATTATCCTGAAAATTGGGTATTTCCAAGTGGCAGATACTTCTAAGTGTATCTAAACAGGTTTGGAAAATGTTTTGATACTTAGAGTCGATATTGGTATGTCTGGTATTTAGGTCTCCTGTTATTTCAAGTGTTCAGTAAATACCTGTGTGGTGAAGAAACGGATGAATGGAGTGCGTGTGTGCGTGCGCGCGCGCGCACACACACACACACACGAGCTGAAAGCAATGGATGAATGGGACACACACACATACACACGAGCTGAAAGCATTTGATGTCCTTATCTGCTGAGCTCCCCAGTGAAATTTCTCTTTTTAACACTTCTGACTCATTCAAGCCTTTTCCAGAAGGAAGGTAATTACGTGTTTTTGTTTTAAATGGTTCTGTTTTTATACTGCTGGTGGACAAGTGAGGAATAATCAGTTTTAACTTTTAAGTTCATGAGGAATTAAACCCAGCAGGTACTGCTGATGAAATTGGAACCCTGTCTGTCATTTAATAGAGTGCCATGTTGAATTTGCTTTGCATGTTGCTGGGGGAAATATGCTAGACAATACACTCTTAAATTTTTTTGAATGATTGAATTAGGATCATTTAAAAAGGTTGAAAAACCAGGTGGCCAGTGTCTAGAAAATTGTTTGATTAAACCTGAAGCAAACAAGCTAAGATCATTGTGATGTGGTAGTTTTTAAGAATAGCAATTTAGAAATTGGTATGTTCCTTACATAATGTAGATGCTGTTGTTTACCTTGAAAGATTTGCTTGTGTGATTCACTTATTCGAAAGTTCAGACCTGTTGAGTGACTGCAGCCTCTCTGTGTGACCCCTGGGGCCAGACTGTTGTTTGTTGTTCTTGTTTAGTTGCTCAGTTGTATCTGACACTTTTGTGGCCTCATGGACTGTAGCCCACCAGGCTCCTCTGTCTGTGGGATTTCCCCAGCAAGAATACTGGAGTGGGTTGCTATTTCCTCCTCTGGGGTATCTTCTCAACCCAGGGATCAAACCTGCATGTATGTCCTACACTGGCAGGCAGATAGTTTGCCACTGAGCCACCTGGGAAGCCTGGAGCCAGCCTGCAGGGGCTCACATTCTAACACTCTTAGTTATTAATGGGCGTCTCTCGGTATTTGAGGGGGATTGGTTCTGATCCACTGTTCAGCATCCATGGAACCAACCAACTGCAGATCATATAGTGCTGTATTTATTGCAAAACATCTACTTACAAGTGAACCCATGCAGTTTAAACCCATGTTGTTCAAGGGTCACCCATATTTGTATTAGCATGGGAAGTAATTCAGCCTGTCTCCTGTCCTCATCTGTAAAATGGAGACAGTGATGTACCTGGCATGTTGAGTTGTTAAGAGACACTTAAAGTAGCTCTTGCCACATGGCCGTGTTTATTGAGAGAGTAGTAGTAGTAATCTTCATTAGGGCAAAGATGACTCGTAAGTTTCAGTTTTAGCCTTAAACTGTAAGGACTTCTTTTTTTCTTAAAGTTTATTGAAGTATAGTTGATTTACAGTGTTGTGTTAATTTCTGCTGTACAGCAAAGTGATTCAGTTATATGCATTCTTTTTCCTGTTTTATTCATTATGGCTTATCATCGGATACTGACTATAGCTCCCTGTGCTATGCAGTAGGACCTTGTTGTTTATCTGTCTCATATAAAATATCTTACCTCTGCTAACCTCAGCCTCCTTCTCCATCCTTCCTCCTTTCCACTCCCTTGGCAATCACAGGTCTGCTCTCTATCAGTCTGTTTCTCTTTGTGGATATGTTCATTTGTGCCATATTTTAGATTCCACATATAAGTGATATCATATGGTATTTGTCTTTCTCTGACTTCACTTCACTTAGTGTGATCATCTCTAGTTGCATCCATGTTGCTGCAAATGGCATTATTTTGTTCTTTTTTATGGCTGAGTAGCATTGCCTTGTGGCTTCCCAGGAGGCTCAGTGGTAAAGAATCCACCTGCAGTGCAGGAGACGCTGGTTCGATCCCTGAGTCAGGAAGATCCCCTGGAGGCGGCAATGGCAACCCACTCCAGTATTCTTGCCTAGGAAATCCCATGGGGAGGGGAATCCATAGCATTGTAGAGAGTCAGACACAACTAATTGAGCACAACAGAATTCCATTGTGTGTATACCACATCTTCTTCATTCATCTGTCAGTGGACGTTTAGGTTGTTTCCATGTCTCGGCTATTGTGAGTAGTGCTGCTGTGAACATAGGGGAACATGCTCCTTTCTTTTTGAATTAGAGTTTCATCTAGAAGTGGGATTGCTGGATCATATGCCAACTTTATTTTTGTTTTTGAGGAACTCCCATACTGTTTCCCATAGTGGCCACATCGATTTACATTGTAAGGAATTTTTATTTTTCATCTCAAATGTTAAGGAAGCCTGGCGTGCTGTGGTCCATGGTGTCACAAAGAGTCAGACACGACTGAGTGATTGAACAGCAACAACATTCAAATCACTTGGTAAACTTCTTGAAAAATACAGTTTGCTGGGCCCCACCCCAGGCTGTTTACACATAATTGAGGGTTGGGGCGTAATCCTCCCCCAGATGGTATGATGCAAGGATGGTGGGTGGTCCTGCCACTCGCCTCTGTCTCTCCTGGTGCAGCATCTTGGCCCAGTGCCACCTTGTCACTGGCGTGTGAATGGACACACCTGCAGTGGGGCCTTCAGAACATTGTTCTAATCAGCTGTAAACTCAGGAAAAGCACACTCACTCAAGGGTCAAGGCTATTTTGAAAACTGAGTTTTCCTTTGCTAACCTTTTGTGGTTTTTTTTCCCCCCAACTATGTAACATCTCTTAGAAACATCATATTTAAAATCCAAGTGAACGCAGGATGTCCTCATCTTATTTTTACCAAATCTAAATCCAGGGCAGTTCCTTTGAATTACAAATTATTTGTTGAACTACAGTGTACGTGGACAGCATGCATGGGGAACAGCACGGCACCCAGACCCTGAGCCCTCTAGCAGAGAATCGTCTATCCATTTGTGAGAGGTTCGACCATAATTCAGCTCACGAAGGAGCTACTGCCAACTCCAGTCACTGCCTTCATGTGTGATGTAAAGAACACGTAGTCATTCTTTTCACTGAAGGCATTACCAGCACAAGAGAAGCTCAGGGTAAGGGAACAGCAGGATGCTCTAAGAAGCTTCCCCGAGAGTAACTACAACAAGGGGGCGTATTTCTATCAGCCGTTAAGAACCAGTAGCCAGAGCTGAATTGTCCCTGGGTCTTCAGATTCCCTGGAACTTGCTCTGGTGACCCCTCTGCCCCTGCAGCACACACCTGCTGCCCGAATCCAAGCAGATCCTCTTCTTGCTGGTAATGGGAAGGGCTGAGAATTATTTTCTGAGATAGTGAAGGAGGTGAGTCCTTCCCCTAGGGCAGGTGTAGAATATTTCCAGAGAAACCTTTGCTGACAAAGCTCGCACCCTTTCCTCCCACTAACTTCTAGAGTCAATGTCCCTGGAATGATACCTGTTCTCCTTTGTTGTTTCTAATATCCGTAAGGGACCTTGAACCTCTAGGCGACCTCAAGTGCTAGAGTCCCAAGGAGCCAGCCATCACCAGCCACCTTAAAGGAGTCACTCTGATCTGGTGACTAGTCATTTTCTAAGGAGTTGCCCAGTCTCTGAGATACTCCTGTTCCTCTCTTGCAAGATGCTGCAGGGCTGGGACCTGGTGCCTTGTAGATCTGACAGTCACCAGCCCTACCTTCCGGGTAGCCCTTAAACTCAAGGACTTCTGTACCTTTGGTCTTGGCTTGGTTCCACTTCCTCTCTGGAATATCCCAGGATGTCATAAAATGCAAGTTTTTTTTTTTTTTTTAATCTTCACCAAGGGCTGGCATTCGATCTGTCATATAGGAGAGGGACACACCTGCCAGAGCTAAAAAGAGGTTCTTATCACATCCTACCTGGCAGGGGGGCGGTTGGGGATGAATAACCACTTGACATGGGCTGGCAGTTCCTCCTGACTGTGGTTCATAGCAGCTCTGCCTGCCTCAGTGTCCAACCTTTACATTTAAAACAGATAAAGCCTTAAGACTCCAGGTCCCAGTGCAGGGGCCCTGGGTTTGATCCCTGGTCAGGCAACTAGATCCTATATTCTGCAACTAAGAATTTGCATGCTGCAGCTAAGACCTGGCACAGCCAAATAAGTGGATTTTTTTAAAATAAATGAAACAGGTAAAGCCTTTAAGAAGAGGGGCTCCTGGGTGCTTTGAGACATTAAAATAAATGAGAAGGAGCAATGTACAGGACATATGGAGCTTCCCTGATAGTTCAGTTGGTAAAGAATCCACCTGCAATGCAGGAGATCCTGGTTCATTTCCTGGGTCAGGAAGATCCCCTAAAGAAGGGATAGGCTACCCACTCCAGTATTCTTGGGCTTCCCTTGTGGCTCATCTGGTAAAGAATCCAATTGCAATGCGGGAGACCTGGGTTCGATCTCTGGGTTGGGAAGATCCCCTGGAGAAGGGAAAGCTACTCTGGTATGCTGGCCTGGAAAATTCCATGGCCTGTATAGTCCACAGGGTCGCAAAGAGTTGGATAAGACTGAGCAGCTTTCACTTTCAATGTACAGGAGATAGTAAATAAGCTTCCTTCTCAGTAAACAAAAGTACACCAAGCATTACAGTCAGAGGGATTCATGCAGAGTGGGAGGAGACAGCTGGATGGTGGACTGTCAGCAGCGCAAACACGTGGACGAGGATGGAGAACCATCATGCCCCTCCGGCACAGAGTGGGTGTTCTATAAGTGCGATTTATCCCCAAAGGCAAAAGCTCGCTAGTCCATATGTAAACAGCTGTGTAAAGTAGAGATCAGATATGCAGGACAAATGTGAGATAGCCGATCGCTTCACGCACAAATGCATCTTGGAAGTGTTTTATGAGCAAGCAGCACTTTGAACACTTCAGGGCCTCCCTAGGAAGCTTGAAAGTCATAGGCGGGCACACAGAAGATGGCAATTTGATGGGGGGTGTGCTGAGGTTGAAGAACAGGAGTCTGGGGAGACTTCACAGATGGAAAGGAGGGAGGGTTTTAATAAAGTGAAAAGATGAGAGTTGGTGGAAGGACAGGGGAGGAAGGGTGGAAGGGAGTGGTCATTGATTGGACCAAGGAGGGCCGTGAATTTCAAGATAGTTGGGATGTGTTTACTGCCCACAGGACATCTTGGTGTCTTGACAGCATCTTGACAGATGCTAATGACTGCGGGAGGGGTGGGGTGAAGGAGGCACTACTGAGGTTGGGGAGGCTGTGGGATTGGACGAGTCTCAAAGTGTGATGACAGTGACGCAGCAGAGAGAGGAAGGAAGGGATCAGAGTGGGGCACGGGAGGAGTGTACCATCTCGAGGGATTGATTGGGCACCGAGGTCAGCAGGGATGGAGGAGACACATGGGACCGCTGCCTCAAGTGCGTGGGGAGCCACAGAGTATGCATGAGAAAAGGGCGAGGGCTGCCCCAACATCACAGTGATGAGCCTGCTGCATTCTCCCTATTGCTCCTGGAGGGAGATGAGCAGAAAGGCCCACAGAGCCCTGTGTCCTGAGCGAGAAGGATTTGGCTGTAGAGGTGGCAGCCGGCTCCCATGGTGGGAAACAGCAGGCAGGTGGGAGGCAGGAGGTTGAGTCTGCTGCCCCAAGTGCCTGCCATGTCTGGTGCTGTGCCGAGGGCCTTTTATAAGCTTCCCTGGGAATCTGGAAGAGTGACCAGGCAGGTGCCTGTCTTGCAGCACAGTTAATCAGAGAGTAAATTGTTAAGTTGCAGATTAGAGAGAGTTTAGCTTCTGTAAAAGCTCGACGGGAGATAAGGTATCTCATGGGTCCCAGAGCTGCTGTTTTGTATCTTCTCCTCACCCCAGATCCTCGGGTCTTTGAGCCCTGTCCCTGAAGGATGGGAGGGCTTTGACCTGAGTTGAACTGCTTCCAGCTCTGCTTCAGGCCTGCAGTCTGGTTGTCACGCACAGATGAACCAAGGCCCCTGAGCATCTTCCGAGGCAGTGAGCAGGACCCAGCTGTTAAAGGCTGTGCCTCCAGTGACCCCTGCAAGGACTTCAGAGGAACAGAAGCCCACATTAACTGAGACAGCAAAGTGGATTAAGTGCTAGGAATAACTTGGCAAGGAATATGTAGAATCTACATGTATAAAATTGTGGTATACGCCTAAAGGATACAAAAAGAATTGGAAAAAAAAGTGGGAGGGCATGCATTGTGTTCTAGAACAGGAAAATTCAAGATCGTGAATATAGCAATTCTTCATAAATTAATTTATTAAATTTAACATATTCCCAATAAATACCAGCTCTTAAAAAAAAGGTAGGCAAGTGGATTCTCAGTTCACATAGGCAGATAAACAAGAGCTATCACTTATTAAACACACTGTGGAATTAAAAGGTATTACTGGCATAAAGGGCTTCCCTGGTGGCTCAGATGGTAAAGAATCCGCCTGTAATACAGGAAACCCAGGTTTGATCCCTGGATTGGGAAGATCCCCTGGAGGAGGAAATGTCAACCCACTGAAGTATTCTTGCCTTGAGAATCCTATGGACAGAGGAGTTCATGGGGTCGCAAAGAGTCCCACACAACGGAGCTACTAGCGTACACACTAGAATAAAACAGAACAGTGGAACAGATTAGAGAACCAGGAACAGTCCCCAAAATATATGGGAATAAATTTTTAAAATGAGGGGAAAAAGCATTTAAAATTAGTACGGGAAAATGGACCATTAAATGAATGCTAAGACAACTGGGTGACCACATGAAAAAAAATAACGAATAAATTTGTTTCTTTAAATGAATTGTACCATACATCAGGGTACACTTCCAGGAAATCAGATATTTACAGATGAACAAGTCAACTGTGTAAAGAAATTTTTGAGCATTATTGAAGAGTTGATCAAGTATTAAATGACATCATATACCTTATTAAATTTGTTACATATGGTTTACTGAGTAATATTCCATTGTATATACCGTATCTTCTGTATCCATTCATCTGTCAGTGGACACTTAGGTTGTTTCCTTGTCTTGGTTACTGTAAGTGCTGTTGTAAACATGGGGGTACATGTATCTTTTTGGATTAGAGGTCTTGTCTAGATCTATGCCCAGGAGTGGCATTACTGGATCATATAGTAGCTCTATTTTTAGTTTTTTGAGGAACCTCCAATACTGTTCTCTATAGTGGGTGTACCAATTTACATTCCTACCAGCAGTGTAGGAAAGTTCCCTTTTCTCCACACCCTCTCCAGCATTTGGTATTTGTAGACTTTAATGATGGCCATTCGGACCAGTGTGAGGTGGTACTTCATTGTGTTTTTTTTTTTTTTTTTTTTTTTTAATTTTTATTTTTTTAGTTTGTTTTGCTTTACAATACTGTACTCATTTTGCCATACATTGACGTAAATCAGCCATAAGTGTACCTGAGTTCCCAATCCGGACCCCCTGCCTTCCCCCTCCCTCCCCACACCATCCCTCCAGATCATCCCCACTCATCAGTCCCAAGCCTTCTGCATCGAACCTAGACTGGCAATCCGTTTCCCTTATGATATCATACATGTTACAATGCCATATTCCCAAATCCTCCCACCCTCTCCCTCTCCCACGGAGTCCAAAAGGCTGTTCTACACATCTGTGTTTCTCTTGCTGTCTCGCGTACATGTTTAACACCACCATCTTTCTAAATTCCATATATATGTGTCAGTATACTGTATTGGTGTTTTTCTTTCTGGCTCACTTCACTCTGTATAATTGGCTCCAGTTCCATCCACCTCATTAGAACTGATTCAAATGTATTCTTTTTGATGGCTGAGTAATACTCCATTGTGTATATGTACCACAGCTTTCTTATCCATTCATCTGTTGATGGACATCTAGGTTGTTTCCATGTCCTGGCTATTCATTGTGGTTTTGATTTGCATTTCTCTAATAATTAGCAATGATGAGCATCTTTTCAAAAACATATAATGTCTTAATAGCTCTGGATTTTGCAGATTTTTCTAACTGCTTATAATCCAGAGGCCATGAAATAAAAGATTAATTTTAAACAACTGAATTCTAAAAACAATAACACTTTTGCACTGGAAAACAAAAACATCAAAGAGACAGGAAAAATTAGGAAAACTATTCTCAACTCTTATCACAGATATATGGCTAATAATATATTAACATGTAAATTTCTAAAAATCCTAAAAAAAAAAAAAAGCAAAACACACTGTAAAAATATCAGCAATGCATCTACATGGATACACACCAAAAAAGAAAGAAAAATTAAATTTGAGTCTAAAGCATGTGAAAAGATGCTCAGCCTCTTTCACTCAATAATAAAAGTGTACCATGACTGTGAAACCTCAGAGACACAAAGATTTAGAATCTGATCACAAGCTCTGATGGTAAGGCTGTAGCCAGAAGGACAATTGCTGATGGAAATATAAAATGATACAATGTTGGGGAGGACCAATTTGGCAGTTTCCATAAGATTTCCTTCACATACACTTGCATTCCTGATTATATGTTGTAGTTCTGTGGGAAATAGCAAAATATTAGAAACTATGGTGCCCATCAATGAGGGACTCATTAAGTAAGTTATGGGTTGCTATGTAACAAATGAGGAAGCTGTGTGCCTTTATGGAAAGATCTTCACAGTGCATCTCTAAGGATACTTTACATCTGGGTATAAAAGGGAAAAGAAGCATTTAATTGTATTTGCTTGCATGCATAAAGTCTGTAAGGACAAACCAGAAACTAATAACTGAACCGTCTCCTACTTTTTAGCTCTATTTGAATCACATAAACCCAGAAATTAGGAACATAAACTGGATTTTAAAAGACCGCACTATAGACTTAGTCCAGAGTCACCTTTACAGACCAAGTTCTGGCTTTCTGTATGACATCCTTTCGCTGCATAATTTTATATAAATTGAATAAAAATCCAAAAATAACAGTTAGGTCATTTGAAAACATACACCTCAGGTGCCCATTAAATGTGCTTTTCAATATATGTTTTGTTCAGAATGCAGTCAGTTGGACCAACCCTGGATGGGTACTTCAATTAAGTAAGATATTGTGACTGTTCCGAGGGGAAGAATGCTCCCTTTGCCCACTGCTATATCATTTCATCACCTGCCTCCTGGTCCAGGCAGCTGCTCTATTAAATATGAATGCCACATATGTTTCAAAACTACAGGTGAAGAAATTTGATGAACTGTCTGGCCGTAAATTATGTCATGATTCTCGGGAGTTTTTTTCCCCTGCCTGGAGCCAGAGCTCTTTTACTGGGGTTGAGACATCAAGCATTTACTTGCTGAATGCCCTTTCATTTTTGTTTTAAAAGCTGCCAATTAGCACCTATTTTATTGACTTCACACCACACCCAACAGAACTCCTTCTCTGAAAGACATAAATGACAGTTTTGACAGTTTTCTAGTTTTTCCAGAAACAAAATTGCTAACTTCTCTTCTCTGTTTACTTACTTTTTTCTTTGTAAGGAAGAAAGGGTTAGAAATATTTTTCACATTTTCATACGTGTATGGGCTAAGAGACTAAGCGAGAAAGGCAAGGTGGGTGGAGATCCTTCTCAGGTATTCCTTCACCTGGGACCAAAGGCCATTCATTCATGTCAGCAGCTCTGTCCTGCTCAGCACTTGTGTTAAGTCCAAAGAAAGGCACATCCAAGGAGGAGCAAGAAGGTACTCTGAGCAGAGTTCAGGAGGCCAGCCCTTAAGACATCCCTCCTTATCATCTTAATGGGAATGAAAATATTAAAAAAATATTTGTTTTTGGTATCTCACTCCTTTTTCTTCTTAAAATTAGATTTAGTCATCTTTCAGACTTGACATTTCACACCTTTCAACATTATAATAAGAAGCCAGGAAAACTGCAGTATACATAGTCTCACAGATTTATACATTTTTCTGTAGAGGGCATGACCCCACAAGCATTTATGTTATATTCACGAAGGGAAGCACTTGTATCTTTTTTTCTTCCCAAAATCATTCTGATGGTGAACACTTAACCTGCTCCAGCCATTTTATGAACGCATGCAGCCCCCCTGGGCTGGTGGAGCTGGGAGGTAGAGACAAGTCAAGCAGGGCAGTCATGTCGGAAGATGTACCAGGTCTGGGGTGCTTCAGGAAACATCCTCAAGAGTTCTCCTTGTTGGTAGGTTGTTGCAAAATAATTGAAACTATGTTGGCATGGATGGCATTTCTTCTGTAGGTGTTTAGTATTGCTAAGAGCTCCATAAATGGTTAAAAGCAGAAAGATTGGAATCCATCTGTTGAAACAATTAGATCCCATCTGGGATCCAGGATCCCATCTGTTGAAACAATTAGAAGAGTATAAAGCAAACTGGGTAATATTGATCCCAGCAGGCATTACTGCATAGACTTGTTAAGGTAGAAAGGAGTCTGTGTGTGTGCATGTGTGTCAGGAGAGAGTTCAGGAAGAGAAGAATCAGATGAAGAGGAAAGGGAGGGAGAGAAGGACATACGAGGGCAGTGGTGATGCCTCTGGGGACGGTATCTGAGGAGCTTGCACTGAGCTGAGTGCCCTGTTCTGGGTGTGAGCATCCTGCATCCTTAGAAAACCCTTTGGCCTCCATCACTGGTGGTGGTAATTGACCCGTGTGTCCCATAGCTAGGAAACGGCAGAACCGGGGCTTGAACTCCTGGCTCCCGTTTGCACGAAGTGTCACCTCTGGCACATCACTGATCGCCCTTACCTCTTTCCGAGAAACACGTTGCGGTGCAGCTCTCCCTAATAATGGCTTAGAAGCATCCTTTGCGGAAATTGAGAACAGCCCATCTTGATCTTTAGAATCACTGTTTGCTCCAATATTTGGCTTTGGGAAATCTGATGTGTGCGTTTTTTAAAATCATAACATGTGGCGTTTTGGAAAACAAAGTGAACAATAAAACTCTAGGAGGGTTTTCTTTTTTTTAATGCCTTTGCTCTGGGAACTTACGCTGGTATTGTGAGCAATTTTCCTTGGATGACAAGCTTATATATTGTAGTAACATGTTTCTGAGATACAGAGGATGAAAACCGCAACAAAATGTGAACCTTTCAAGTCAGCACATGAGCAACATATATTAATGACAGAGAGAAATGGAGCCAGGAAAAAGAATTTTAAAGAGCACAGTAGAGATCAAGGGTGTGCCCGTGTCCTGTGGTTATAGTATATGGGATTTCTAGAAATGAATTCCTTACCATCTGAGTGTTAGAAATAAACCAGAAGCTGATTGTGATATGTCTTGATGTAATTTGGGTCAACCAGTCCTTCTAATTATAATCTCCTTCAAAAGGGCTCTCGTAGCATAGACCCAGAGGGTGGGCTCTGTCTGTGCAATAGTGAGGTTTTATTATTTTTCTACACGGTAGTGTTTATATGTCAATCCTAATCTCTCAGTTCATCCCACCTTCCTCTTCGCTGCCCCCCGCCCCACCACTGTGTCCACAAGTCTATGACTGCACCTCTATTGCTACCCTGCAAATAGGTTTATCAGTACCATTTTTTGGATTCCATATATATGCATTAATATACAGTATTTGTTTTTATCTTCTGACTTACTTTACTCCGTATAACAGGCTCCAGGTTCATCCATCTCACTAGAGCTGAATCAAATTTGTTCCTTTTTAGGGCTGAGTAATATTCCATTGCATATATGTCCCACAGTTTCTTTATCCATTCATCTGTGGATAGACATCTAGGTTGCTTCCCTGTCCTGGCTATTGTAAATAGTGCTGCAGTGAACATAGGGGTACATATGTCTCTTTGAATTATGGTTTTCTCAGTGTTTATGCCCAGTCGTAAGATTGCTGTGTCATATGGTAGTTTTATTTCTAGTTTTTTAAGGAATCTCCATACTGTTCTCCAAGGTGGCTGTAGCAACAGCAGGATTTTAGTTAGGATGACCTGGAATTGTTTCATTCCCTCCTTTCCCTGATTCACTGAGAGCTCATATGGTTGTGTTTTTATCATAATTCTACTCTGTAATATTTGAGTAGGGTCCTTTATGCTCTCAAGTTCTGGGACTGATAAAATTCAAGTTGCGTATTTTCTAATAATATTTGTTTTGATGCATCACCATGCGACAAACTTTGCTATAAAAATGATGCTGGTGTTTTGAAACAGAACCAGAGCTCTTACATTTTCCATATCGTGGCTGCCATCCTTGTAGCCAGCCTGCACACACCTCCATCAGATGAGCCACTTCAAGTAGCTGAGGTTCTGACCCTGGGCTGCACCCTCAGTCACCTGGGGTGCTTTACCACATCCCAAAGCCTGGGTTCCATCTAGAGATGTTTATGCCGTCAGTCTGTGGGTGGCTCCGGCAGTTTTAAATCTCACTGGGAAAGTCTACCCCCTCAGCTCCAGTGGAGAGACTAAACCAGAGGATTTCCAAAGCCATATCTAACCCTAAAGGTCATCCAATGTCAGGGTCCCAGATGCATGTGATTGTGGCTTTCTGATTTCTCGCCTGTATCGTGTATAACTAATGTCCAAAGTTCAGTGACGTTCCTCAGAGAGCCTTGTAAGAACCTCTTCTAGCCCCAGGCGCTAACAGTGGAGCATCTTTTCTGCCACTTGTAATGTCGTGTTCTCAGTTCATTCATGGGCTACATGTTAATGACATCCTAATCCTGCCTCCATCAGAAGAGCTAACCACAGAAAAGAGGGTGCTTATGAACAATACCCGACTCAAGTTCTATACTTGCTGAACAACTTTCGCATTTCCTGTAAATCACTTTCGCCCCGTGGCCTTGGATCTTGGCTCTCATGAGAAAAGCAATTCTTGTCCATGTGACATGCTGGGAATTGATTTTGTGATTCTTGCTTCCCACTGGAGGGCTGCAAAAACAGGTGTTTGGTTTTGTCTTTTTTTTTTTTTAAAGAAAGACTGCAAAAAAATAAAAAAATAATAAAAAAGCAAGACAAAGGTATTTGGGAGTCAGAACTTATTCTGAATTTTCTGGGCAAGACCAAAAAACAGCTGTTTATCCTGTGAGTTTGCCTGAGGGTCAAAGTCAGGCTTCAAAGTGAAGCCCTTTCCTCAGTGTCAGACCCTAGCAGTCAGTCTGAGAACCACCCCTGACTTGCTCAAACTAGTTACTGCGGAGATGAAGTATTCCTGTTGTACAGCACTTTTTTTTTTTTTTTTCCTTTGCCAAATCAGCATGATCAAGTATTTCTAAAGCTAAACAGAATGACAGATTGGCTTGCAAGGATTATCCACGCCCGCGCATCAATAAAAAAAGAAAGAGAAGCTGCTGGGAGGGAGTTGGGCGAGGCTATTTTGTGCTCTGAAAGATGCCCCAAGGCAGCTGTAGATAGTATTGTTTTTGTTCAGCTTTGGCTGGACTGATGTGTTACATTATTAGCTCATGTTNACAGATTGGCTTGCAAGGATTATCCACGCCCGCGCATCAATAAAAAAAGAAAGAGAAGCTGCTGGGAGGGAGTTGGGCGAGGCTATTTTGTGCTCTGAAAGATGCCCCAAGGCAGCTGTAGATAGTATTGTTTTTGTTCAGCTTTGGCTGGACTGATGTGTTACATTATTAGCTCATGTTCCAAGTCTGTTACCAGAAGAATGTAGTGAGAATCTTGCTTCCATCTTTTGTTGGTCTCTTCTGCCCCCTCCTTAACCAGAGCCTAGCATCTACACAGCCATGATCGCCAAGACTTTAAAACAGCAGTTTTGATTAAAACCTAATAGGCTCTCCACGTGATTCATAAGAAAAAATGATTGGTGCTGATTCCACTTGCCCCAGACACGCATTTACAGGCTCTTTTTCCCCTCTCATCCCAAAGGTAGTTACTGTTGAGTTTTAAAACCTATGGGGCCATCCTTTCTGGAGTATCTCCAAGTCTCCACTGAGGCTGGAGCTGGGAGAGAGAGAGCACCAGCCGTGATGGCGTGTTTGACTGTAATTCATCTTGGTCACCTCTGCCTAGTAAAGCTCCAGCTGCACCACTTCACCGTGGTCCAGTAGTTAGGGCTTCACCTTCCAGTGCAGGGGGTGCAGGTTCAATCCCTGGTTGGGAAGCTAAGATCCCACATGCCTGATGACCAAAAAACCGAAACGTGGAACAGAAGCAATGTCGTAACAAATTCAAGAAGATTTAAAAATGGTCTGCATCAAAAAGGAAAGGAAAAAGAAGGTCAAGCTGGAACCCTGGGACCACAAAGCCCTTTCCCATCCACAACCATCTTTCTTCATCTCTCACTAAACGCTGTTTAACCTGTGTGGAGGTCAGATTTGTCATCCGTGAAATGGGGACTGGGGTACTCGCCATTGTGGCACCAGGATCATGGGAAGGCAGGTGGACTAAAGCACTTTGTAAATTAGAAAGTGCTTCACAGTGTCCATTTGGGGGCAGTGAAGATGAAATGGGACATGGAAAGCTCTGTGTCTGCAGTTAAAGGCTGCATCCATGGAAAGTGATGGGGTTAGTCATCTGTGCTCAGCGCTGGGTGGAGACTTGGTTTCCAGATAGGAGGTGGGGAAGGATGTGGGAGAGGATGAGGTGACCCCCTCTGGCTGGACCCTCTGTGGGCCGGACCCCAATACCTCTTTAGCTGAGGCTTCATTTCTTAGGCCCTTTGAAGCCTCTGTGATTGATGGCTGCCTGAAATGCTCCCGCTGTGAACTCTGCATCCGGGGAGTCGAGGGGGTAGGAATTTTCAAAAGACAGATGACAGATGGGTGTGCCCAGCACAGCTCAGCTTCTCTTGGAGACCCCAAGAAAAAGGGTCACATGGCACAGCCTGTGTTCTCAGACATCAGACCCACTGCCTGACCTACTGCTATAAAGACATGGCAGCTAACCCTGCAGAAGGCACTCTGGACCCTTCCCTGACCACGGCCTTCCCAGAGATGAGTCCGTAGGCTATGGGACCATAAGGCAGGAAAGACATCCCCTTTGGCCCACATGGCCCCTGACCCTAGCCAGTGGTGAAGAGGTCCCTGCAAGGAGTGGCAGGTGGGAGCCCTGGGTTCTGGACCCTCATCTGTGCACCTGGACTGGGAGCCGTCTGTGGAGGGCGAGGCAGGATGGTTTGCATCCAGGGGGCACTTGAGGAACCAGGGTGTGACGGTGGGACATAGAACCAGCCCATCTGGGTAGAAACAGGGAAGACCACCAAAATCCCAAACAAGGACCACCTCTAGCCTTCTCCCCTGTGCCATGTGTATTTTTGTCTTGAATGGCAAGTTTAAGAGGTTGGCCCACCCAAAACATGTTTTGTTCTGTTTTTACATCGCTAGTTGTTTTTTCTTCCCCCAGTTGAGAAACTCATCAGTAACACAAATGGGGATTCCCTCGCTCCACCCTGTAACTAGATGGCTCTGGCCCATGTGTTCTGACTTAAGCATCCTTTGTAACTAACCTCATTTGTTGGTGCTGTGAGGGCCCGCTGCATGCAAGGGATGAACCCAGCATCCTTCCCCACTGGTCCCTTTACGCCTGCCTGGGAGTGCCTCTGAGGCCGGGGTGGTGAATTTCACTTCATTGCTTCCAGGGCAGCAGTGCCAACCTCAGTCTTCAGCCCTGGAGACATGGAGAGGGAGCTTCTAGGGGTACTATCTGCAAGAATCCACGAGAAGGGGCCAGATTTAGCTTGAACTCTCACATCCCAGGTAGCAAATGTCAGGGAACAAAAACAGACCTTAGGAGATGCCAAGGTATCCCCACCACCTGACCGGCTCCTCCTCCCCTCTCCCTGAGTGAAGTGAACTTGCTCAGTCGTGTCTGACTCTTTGCAACCCTATGGACTGTAGCCTACCAGGTTTCCCTGTCCATGGGATTTTCCAGGCAAGTGTACTGGAGTGGGTTGCCATTTCCTTCTCCAGGGGATGTTCCCAACCCAGGGATCAAACCTGGGTCTCCTGCATTGTAGGCAGATGCTTTACTATCGGAGCCACCAGGAAGCTTAACTTTCCAGAAGCTTCTCAGCATCTTCTCAACAGAGGCTGGGGGATCAGACCTCCAAGCTGTTTTGAATTGTGTGTACATTATGAGTCAAAGGGCTTCTTGAATCCCCAAGTATGGAATCCCCAAGTCAGTGTATGTAACAAGATTTTTTTTAACCTATAGAATTTGTATATTGAGTGTAGCTTAATATGTGGATAGTATTAAAATATTCTTCATTCGACACATTGCCCAAGATATTATATTGCTACTTTGGGAAGTTCCATAATGTATCATTCTTACTGCAGTGGTCTTACTGCAGAGATGGTTTCAGGATGATTCAAGTGCATTGCATTTATGGTGTACTTCTTCCTATTATCATTACATTGTGATATATAATGAAATATTAATACAACTCGCCTTAATGCAGTATCATATCAGTAGGCATTTGCGTTTCATAAGAAGCACACAACCTAGATTCCTTGATGTGATATTCACAGTAGGGTTTGAGCTCCTATGAGAATCTCATGCTGCTGATCTGACAGGAGGCAGAGCGCAGGTGGTAATGTGAGCCATGGGGAGCAGCTGTAAATACAGATGAAGCTTCGCTAACTCACCTCCTGTGGTTCCTAACAGGACACAAATCAGTTTCTGGCCCTGGGGGTTGGGAACCCCTGCCTTAGAGGGTTTGGGCTGCAGGTAAAAAGCACTGAATTCCTGCATGTGATCAAGGAAGCAGGGGAGTCAGAGTAGCAGGAATCGGCCTCTTTAGGTTTTGATGACCAGCCTAATCAAGTTGTCAAAACAGAGAGACGCCTGGCGTGCTGTGGTTCATGGGGTCACAAAGAGTTGGATGTGACTGAACTGAACCAGCCTAGTGATCAGAGGCTAGTGAAGACACCCTGGTTTCTGAGAACCTGAGTTTGATGGACAGTAGCCAGGCCACCATGGATGGGTTCCCTTGGCCTGGAATCTTCCTGGAGGCCAGACAGAGCATGAGATAAACCCCTCAGGTTCCCAATTGAAATACCTTGGGAATCTCAGGGACAGAGGCCTATATTCCTCATGGGGAGGTTTCAGGACCAGCTTCAGGCACTTAATGGTTTACTTCCAACTACCACTGTTTCCCTGCAAAGCATGCAAGGGAACAGGGGCAATTTGTGCCTGGTTTATACTTTTAAAATTGCGTGAAATTTTTATAAGTTGTTGCATCTTAGTACAGTTTTAGTTTAAAATTACAGAACATCTCCTTTTTCACAAATGCCCTCTAACTATACAAACATTAGGTGTGAAAAAAAAACTCTAAATATAGCACAGAGATTACGGCCACAATCTGCCAGGTATATTTAAGCCCGAATCACCATATTGATAACTTTCAACATGACCTTGAATATCTACAGGTCTGGTTTTACTTAAAATTTCAGTTTAACAGATTAATCATTTAGAACTTCAGAGACTTTTTGCTTTTGAGGCAGACACCATATTTGCAGCTACCCCTTACATAAAATCCGTAAAAAACAAGGTAGGATCTAAAGTGAGTGGAATGGAGATGAACCTAGGCCTTGGCCATGAAAGAAATCTGTAGGGAAAGTATTTGAAGTCTGTTTGGACTTCCATTATAATAGTCACACAGACTTCGCTTAAAAATCAACTTGGCTATTTTTCCCAAGATAACATTTTACCCAACAAGGCTACTTTGTAATTTTAACTGTGGTTGTCTCTGTTTGTTTGGATCACATGTTAAGTCTTTCAAAATACTACCTTCCTACATGACTCTCAGAGATGTGACTGTGGGCCCCTTGATGTTTCAGTCTCCATCCTCATCCTTAACTGAAAGAATCTTGGCAGCAAGAAGCTGAGGGTCAGGGCTAGTTAGGCAGGATTTTAAAGAGAAATGAGAACCTCCTGTAGTCCGCTTTTGTGAGTGTTTATGCTCTCTCTCCTGAATATTCATTGGAAGGACTGGTGCTGAAGCCGAAGTTCCAATACTTTGGCCACCTGATGTGAAGAGCTGACTCATTGGGATAGACCCTGATGCTGGGAAAGATTGAGGGCAAGAGGAGAAGGGGGCAACAGAGGATGAGATGGTTGGATGNCCTGAATATTCATTGGAAGGACTGGTGCTGAAGCCGAAGTTCCAATACTTTGGCCACCTGATGTGAAGAGCTGACTCATTGGGATAGACCCTGATGCTGGGAAAGATTGAGGGCAAGAGGAGAAGGGGGCAACAGAGGATGAGATGGTTGGATGGTATCACTGACTCGGTGGACATGAGTTTGAGCAAACTCTGGGAGATAGTGAAGGACAGGGAAGTCTGGTGTGCTGCAGTCCATGGGGGTCACAAAGAGTCAGACACAACTTCGTGACTGAACAACACAGTACTTATAAGGGACTCTCTTGATTCTTGTGAAATATTCAAGTGGCTTTATTTTCTTTTTAGAAGATATGTAATAGGTTCAAAAATAGAATATGGGTGTCTGTGACACTGAGGTGCTTGAAAACCTTAGCATTGTTTCCAAGAAGCCTCTTAACATGCCTGAGCATTAGAGTCCCTTACCTAGAACTAGGATGCAGGAGCAGGGATGGGTGGTGGAGGTGGGTACCCTGTACATCTTCCTTTGAGCCCAGGGCTGACGTCAGCATCCACCCAGAGGGCACCTGGGTTCCCCTGTGTGTGGCTGGGTAAGACTCCTTGTCAGCGTGGGGCTTCACACAGCTAAGACCTGGGTTCCAATCTGACCTCAAGGCGCTCTCTATTGCCCTGGCTTGTCCTGTGGCACTCACGTTCTAAGGACTCACACGTTTAGGACCATTCATCCTGACACGGCCAGTTTAAAAAAGAGGAGTGATGGAAGGAATAAACACAATAGCGTCTGCAGCTTTGGAATTTATGATTGTGGGCCCCTTGATGTTTCAATCTCCATCATGGAATTTATGATCAGATGTGAGAATCTGAATAAAATGTTCCCAGCATTGTAATGTTTGTCTACAAAACATATGATTGTGGTAGATTATTGCACTGAACCTATTACTTTTTTATGAGATGGCCTCAACTTTATAACTCTCAATATTTTATTTTATAATATGGCTGACTGAAAACAGCAAAAGTCCTTTTATTTAGCTGAGAATGAAACCTTGTTAGTTTGGATTCATGGGTCCTTTATAGCCCACAGTCATTTTGTTCAGCAGGTAGGTACTTATTGAGGGTACAGATAGAAAAGTTCCAGGCCTGCCTGGGACAAAGGGAAATAAAAGCAGGTGGGAATGACAGTCTAGGAGCTGAGCCAGTAATACAAAACCAGTAGCATTCAGAATAGTTGATATTTGTGCTACATAAGCGTGCATTTCATGTGCATTAAAATAAAAGGTCATTGGGTGCAGGGGACATCATGTCAGACCTTTTGTTTTATTTATTTTTATTTTTAAAACTTTAAAAATAACACTTATTTCTTAAAAGTTAACATCTGTATAATAGGAAACCAAAAAACACAAAAAGAAAAAAAAAAAGTCTTCCATAATTGCAAGCAGTTTAGTCGTTCATTGCTAGCAGTGGAATTTTCTCACTATATCCTCACTAAATCTATCTCCTCAGCCCCAGAATAGGAATTGGCCTATAGGGTACTCAGTATATGTATATATGTGGCATACTTGAATGAAATAATTTGCTAACATTTAAGCTCTTACATGGAGAAGGAAATGGCAACCCACTCCAGTATCCTTGCCTGGAAAATCCCACGGACACAATAACCTGGCAGGCTGCAGTCATAGGGTTGATGAAAAGAGTTAGGCATGACTGAGCGACTTTCACTTTCAAGCTCTTACATAGCCTAGAGATATCAAATAAACTGTCTTGACTTGGGACAGAGAGCTGTGTTGGTAAAAATATTGACTTGAGAAAGTGCATCAACTCCTTTCCACCACTAGAGGACAACATAGTGCAGTAAAGAAATCCAGTTTTAAAGACTATTTTAAAAAACAGTTTAGTACTTAGAGTTAATACTTGTTGATAACTGTGACTAAGTCAAGTCAGTATTGCAGGAGGAGGCTTAAAGCTACATCAGCATATTTTAAGCTGGACACAGGGTAAGCATGTGCCCAGATTAAAAATACATCCATAAAAATAGTCTGTTAATATGCTTAAAAATAAAGTACCATATAAAAAGGTAGCAAATGAAGATTTAGTGCTTAATCACTTTAAAGTCCCCTCCTGTCACCCACTCAAATTGCATATATGGTCTAATAGCAAAAAAAGATGTCATATACATATTAAAGAGAATGTTCTTTCCTCTTCTCAACAGGAAAAGATCTGATTTAAAAAAAAAATCCATCATCTGTTGATGTAAATGGTGCAGTAGTCATTTCCTGGGGAATGCAGTGGTTCTAGTTTTGCTAAGTGGCTGTTGACTAAATATATGCCATCAAAACCGAGTGTCAGTCGCTCATCTAATACAGTCAAGTCTATGAATAGGTCTCTTGTGTGGAAACCCGTTGGACAACCCAGCTTAAGATAGAAATGCCCGTGGGAGAGGAGGTCAGGCAATATCTCCATTGTTAACTGGGAGGGTCACGGGAATTGGGAGAGAGGGATGTTCTTTTATTACAATATTATATTTTATTAGCATAAACCTGAATTTGGCTCAGTGGTCATGGCTGATTATTTGAGAAACTTATTCTTTTTTTGTTTTCTATCTTCAGTTTGTCTTTCCAACCATCTTGAGGTTTGGCCTTCTAACCATTTACAAGTAGATCCAGGCCACCCCAGCCTTTAGCTGCAGTGTCCTCCCCTCGAGGAGTCTTAGTGGACAGAGCTTGTGGCCAGTAGCTAAGGCCCCTCACCTTTTCCTTCCCATGGCCTTGTCCCTGGTGGGAGTGCAGATTTGGAGTCAAAGAGCCACAGAGCTGGCAGTGGAAGAAGGAAGCTCCCTGCTGGGCTCTTTCATGGGACCTTAAATAATGGGAATTTAGCTGCTTGGGAGTAAAATAATTGCAAAAGCCTAGCAGTTCAGGGGTTGTCAGCTTGGGCTGCCTCTGCTTTCCGAGGGTTGATGGGGGTCCTAGAGCAGCTCTCCGCCCCCTCCAGAGTCTGGCCCCACCTGGGTCCTCTCCTGCTTTGCCACCTTTGGAGGCTGTAAAGGAGAGAGCAAGCCAAACCCTGCAGAGTCAAGGTTGTGAGGAGAGTAGAGGGCCAGATGGGGGCTGATCATCCTCTTATTTATCTATTTATTGGAGTGTAGTTGCCTTACAATGTTGCATTAGTGTCTGCTGTACAGCAGAGTGAATCAGTTATATGTATACAGACGTGCTGTGCTTAGTCGCTCAGGCGTGTTCGACTCTTTGTGAGCCCATGGACTGTAGCCCGCCAGGCTCTTCTGTCCATGGGGATTCTCCAGGCAAGAATGCTAGAGTGGGTTGCCATGCCTTCCTCCAGGGGGGTCTTCCCAACCCAAGGATCGAACCCAGGTCTCCCGCATTGCAGGCAGATTCTTTAGTCTGAGCCACCAGGGAAGCCCAGGAATACTGGAGTATGTAACCTATCCCCTTCTCCAGGGGAACTTCCCAACCCAGGAATCGAACTGCGGTCTCCTGCATTGCAGGCAGATTCTTTACCAGCGGAGCTATCAGGGAAGCCCATGTAAGGGGGTATACATATAACCCCTCTTTTATGGATTTCCTTCTCATTTAGGTCACCACAGAGCATTGAGTTCTTGTGCTATACAGTAGGTTCTCGTTAGTTACCTGTTTTATGCATAGTAGTGTGGCTATGTCAATCCCAATCTCCCCATTCATCCCACCTCCAGCTCCCCCTCCACTCTATGTCTCCATACATTTGTTCTCTATTTCTGCAAACAAGTTCTTGATGGTCCTTTTAAAAACTCTGCCTTCCAAAATAAATAAATAAATAATAACTCTGCCTTCCAAGGCTGCTCCCAAGCTTTCAGTCTTAAGTATCCCCCTTCTCTCTGTCTTGCTCTTTGCCAGGGAATATCTAGACAGGAATTCCCTAATATCTCTATTAGGAAATTCCCTGGAGACTGAATAAGGGTAAACACTGGATTTATGGAAACCAAAACTTGATCTAATGTTTACATCCCCAGCCTTAGCATAGAGGAGGCCTTTGGTTTTCATGACTCTGGTTTCAGCCCCTGCAGATTTCTGAGAAGCACAGAATGACTGCTCTGTTTTCACTGGGGCTCTGAGACACTCGGAAGGAACCCCAAGTTCATAGGGAAAACTTCACATTGGACATTAGCACAAGGGGGAGGGTGGAAGGATGAGGCTGTTGGGTTAGTTTCTTTTGCTATAATCCATCAACATCTTGGCTGTATATGTAGTTTCACATGTGAACTAGTTGGGAGGAGGGGGCATCCTCAGGGTTTGCTGTTTCCTGCTCCTTATCTTGCATCACCAGTCAACTGGCCAAACTCGAAGTTCTAGTAGCATTGGAAGCTCTGCTGAGACACATAAGATTTGGGTGACCCAGGGGATGGAACAGAGACCGATGGCTAGAAGCAAAAGGAAATTGGTGGCATGGATGGACGAGCTGCCATTCATCACCATATACGCAGCTTCTTCCTTGTATGTATAAGAGTCCAAGGAGCCCAGGTCAAAACAGAAATGGAAATAACGGGTGTTGCTATTCAGGCGTGGTTTGGCTGATGGCTCGGCCTCCTTATTTGAAAATACAAAAGTTGATTTTCTGGAATGCTAAGCATTGTCCCTGCACCTGACTCACTGACTCCCTTTTAAGGACCCAGGACATGCAATCTATTTGTAGACAGTCGGCAGCTATTTTTGAAGTCAGAACGTCTGGGGGAGTCAGGAAGTGTGCCAAATAGGTTGCTCCAAAGCTTGGTGGTGTGTGTTCTCTGATGGCGCCTAGAAGGGCCTGTGGGAGGCAGAGGCAATGAAGCTTCTTGCTTGAACAGCCTCCCAGGCTTGAGGCAGCAGCTGAAGATCAGTTCCTTTAACCCAGAAAGCCAGTCCTGAGCCTGGCAAGCTCCAGCAGCCTTGGGTTCTATTATTATGTAAATGGCCCAACTGTGCACGCTTTTAAGAGCTTTGGCAAAGAGTAACCCTTTTTCTGCCAAAAGATAGGCAGTGGCTTTGCTTGCCAGCCAGGGTTTGTACGGGAAACAGTAGGTGACCTACAAGCCAGCCAGCCTGGCCACTTGCACATGGCCTTATTAGGCAGACAGGCAGGCCAAGGAGGCTGGCACCTGGGGACAGGCCGGCAGAGCCAGTGGCAGTGGGCTTGCGTCCTGCCCAAACCCTGGAGACGTGGCCTAGAACCGCTCAATTAATTCTGTGGCAGTGATGCCAGAATAGGCATTCTCCTTGGCAGACACACTGTATGGTGGGGTCGGAAAGCATGAGGTGACTCCCCAAGGACAGGGGGGCACAGCTCCTTTTCCTAGGGCCCTGCTTACTGGGTAGCTTGTCCTGTCAAGTCCTGGGGCAGAACTCATTCTACAAGATATGGGCTTAGCCCGGAAATGTTTAATGCTTTCCTTTCAGTTCAGGATGTTTTGGAGAGTCAGAATCTTGATCGCATTTTATAGTCAAGTCTTTCTAGGGGTGAGGTCATGCTTGGGGAACTGTCATGGGGCAGCAAGTCCTGGGGGCAGGGGATCTGGTTTGAAGGCTGTTGTGGATGGGCCTGGGACCAGGCACTCCCATCGCTCCCTGAAAGTGTAGGTTCAACTGAACAAGCTCTTAAGTGACCTGTCCATGTGAATTTCTCTTCATAAATGGCACTCCTTACATCCGCTTTGGTCTCTTCAATAATACAGTCTAATGAGCGTGGGTGGATGGCAACCATAGCTCAGCTTCCAGGGATGTCAAACGATTGAATCTTTTAGGTTGAATCCATCTTCTCTCTCTCTCTCTCTCTCTCTCTCTCTCTCTCTCTCTCTCTCTCTCGTGTGTGTGTGTGTGTGTGTGTGTGTGTGTGTGTGTCTGTCTGTCTGTCTGTCTGTCTGTGTTTTCCCCCCAGATTTGAGGCAGTACCTAGAAACTAGGGAAGAGGGTACTTTTCTGTACTGAAATTTTTGTTCAGATGCCGCAAGTTCTTGAACTTAAGCAGCTTGTGAGCCCAAGCTGTGCAGTAGACAGTGAGCAGGGATGGGGTTAGAGAAGGAGCTGGAATTGGTGGTGTGTGGGTTCAAGTTCATGTCTCTGGTCTAAATGGCTTCCTCCTCCTGTCTGTACCTGGTGCAGACACTGGGCAGCCACCCAAGACGGCAGGCACTACAGCAGCTGTTCTGGCCGCCCTGTCCCCTCACTCACGTGATTCCTTCCAGAAATCTTGTGGTAGCAGAGCTCCCCGGCTGCCTCTGTGAACAGGGGCGCTCCTCCTGCTGGAGTCAGATAAAGCTCCTGTGTGTGGACTGTCACACCCAGGGGCAAAGGGCATGTTTGACCTTGTTGTTGTTTAGTCACCAAGTCGTGTCCAACTCTGCAACCCCACGGACTGTAGCTCACCACGCTCCTTTGTCCACGGAATTCCCCAGGCTAGAATACAGGAATTGCCATGCTCTCTTCCAGGGTATCTTCCCAACCCAGGGACAAACCTGTGCCTCCTGCATTGTCAGCCGGATTCTTTACCACTGAACCACTAGCTGCTGCTGCTGCTAAGTCGCTTCAGTCGTGTCCGACTCTGTGTGACCCCATAGACGGCAGCCCAACAGGCTCCTCCATCCCTGGGATTCTCCAGGCAAGAACACTGGAGTGGGTTGCCATTTCCTTCTCCAATGCATGAAAGTGAAAAGTGAAAATGAAGTTGCTCAGTCGTGTCCGACTCCCAGCAACTCCGTGGACTGCAGCCCACCAGGCTCCTCCGTCCATGGGATTTTCCAGGCAAGAGTACTGGAGTAGGGTGCCATTGCTTTCTCTGACTGAACCACTAGAGTTGACCTTTAGTTGACTTACTTCTGTTTCTTGTTGTTCAGGGAAGGGGTGAATTGACTTTTCCCATCCTATTAAAGAAATCTTTATTTCTCTTCCTGTTTAAAGTGTCTGTTTCCATCTCTATGAATTGCTTAGCTGATTGGCCTCCCAGGGCATGAACTTTGGCTTTGACATGGCCTTGACTTGTTCTTAACACATAAACCTCTGACCTCTACCAAAAGGAACCTGTTAGCTTGGTGCCAGGCTCTGCTGGGATGTTCTAAGGCCCTGGGACTTGAGGCAAAGCTCACTGGCCAGGGAGAAAATGATTGCATTTCACATTTTAAAGAGAAAAAGATGAACTGTGTCCAGTATGAGGAGGAACAGAGAAGTCTCTCTTTATGCCTCACAGAGTTATCAGGAGACGGGAAGTGACTTCTTGTTAGAACACACTCAAGCTCTGAGTTAGACTCCATAAAAGTTTACTGCATGTAAATTTCAAGACCATTGCTTGAATCTTTGATATCCTAGTTATCTTGAATGTGGGAGTTAGAATTCTAGCAGGTGGGCAATTGTGTTTTCCCATCTGATTTTAAAATCTGTGTATATAGATTTAATGATAAAAGAGTCTTTGTATTTGAGGGGTAGCCACTGTTTTGGGAAATTGAGAGTGCTGACTTTTTCAAAGGGGAGGAAAGTGACTCAATCACTGACTCTAATGAGTTATACGACTTTAATCAACTTTGTTTGACTATTTTTTAATCACTTAAATGTGTGATTAGCTATAGTGGAGCAGCAATAATTATTTGACTCCCAAGTCAGTATGAATGTAAAAAGACAAAAAGACTCTTTACCATCTGACTCATCAAAAAGACAAATGGTAATGTACATTTGTCTGGGACACTGCCGTTTACAAGCTTATTTTCATGTGTTGTCACAGTTGAAATGCTTCAGCTCATGGCATCGGGTGATTTGAAGGCCAGAGGAGGAAGGAGGGGCTGTATGTTTTCTGTTCTAGGGACTGAGCCGGGCAGGAACTATGTACCATTTGCTTCCGTTTTACTTGGGCTCTTGGTTCATCTGAAGCTCCTGGAACTTTCTCCCATTAGACCCAGGAAGAATGTATTATACCTGGGAAGATGAATGCATGTGCCTGATGAGAGTAATGGGAGAAGTAGGGAAACCTTCAAGGAGTCAAGGAAAACAGGTGGAAAGGACCATGTGCAAACATCCGCCCTTGGTGAATCTGGTGATCTCCTCGTCCAGACCATGAATGTGTTCACAGGACTGATGCCCTGGTCCCTGACCTCTAGTTGTTGCTCAGTGAATCCTGTGCAAGAACAAGAGATGGGTCCAGAGATGCAGAGAATGTCCTTCAGGAGACAGGAAAGGTTCGGGCCGTCAGGGGGTCAGGGTAAACCTTTGACGTCTGTCGTTTGTATGTAGGGTTCAGGTCACTGGCTAAGCATTTACTGGAAGTGTTCTGCAGGTAATGAAGAAGCGTCAACCCCCATTTTCCATCTCAGTCTCAATCCCGGAGTCCTCTGGGACTTACCTCTATGTCGCCAGCTTCAGGTGGCTGGGACACGAAGGGTGGCTGGTCACACCTAATGGAGACCAAGCCCCACCAGTGCTATGGGCAGCCAGGTGGGGGAGGGATTGAAGTCACCAGGTTCTTTATACGAAAAAGGTGGTATGTATAGGTTTTTACATTTCACTGTCTATGGTTCAACCTCTGAACCTCTGTCCCAGTTCAGAGGTTGAGGCCCTAAGAGGCACACAAGCCGCATCTTAGGAGATGTCAGGCGATTCTCTCTGTTCCTAAGAGAGCGTTTGCTCTCTTGACACCTGCCAAGCTGGCAGCACGATGCAGCTCAGCTCGGTGTCCGGGTGTGAAAGGGACCCTGACATATCTTTTTTGCTTGGCTTCAGTGACAGCTCCTGTGTTTCTTTGCAGCACATGAATTCCACACCCTGCTGTCTGGGAAGCTCTCCATTGCCCTCCCCCCCACCTCTTAATGGCCTGGTCAGGCCCCTCTCAGCTCCTGGATAGGACCCCAGTTAAGCTCACCCCTCCTATAAGCATTGTCCTCATCCCATTTCTCATGTTTTCATCCCTTTTTCCTCCTGCCCCATCTAACCCTATCCTTATCAGTCTTATCTTCTAGAAGCTTTGTTTCACCATACTCATCCCTCTGATCTACTTTCCTGCTTCTTCCTGGTCTCGTATTGCAGATCGTTCAGACCAATGGTTTTCTAACTTTGGACCATCTCACAATCACCTGGGGTGGGGGCACTTTCTTCTTTTTTTTCAATTTTATTTATGTTCAGCTGTGCTGGGTCTTTGCTGCTGCACAAGTTTCTCTGTTAGTTGCAGTGAGCAGGGGCTACTCTCTAGCTGTGGTGCTCGGGCTTCTCATTGCAGGAGATTCTCTTGTTGCAAAGTGTGGGCTCTAGGGCGCCCAGGCTTCACTGGGCCCAGAAGTTGTAGCTCCCAAGCTCTAGAGCCCAGGCGCAGTAGTTGTGGTACATGGGCTTAGCTGCTCCATGGCATGTGGAATCTTCCTGAATCAGGGATCAAACCCCTGTCCCCTGCACTGGAAGGCAGATTCTTTACCACTGAGCCAAGGAAGCCTGGGCACTTTCATTTTTAGCAAGCACCCATGGGGCACCCATGCTTAATATCAGATAGGAAACTGACTCAGAAGGGTAAGCGAAACCTCAGTCATTTCTGTGAGCAGAGCAGAATACGTCTTTGATTTCTTTGTCGTAACCTTCCTTGGCCACTCAGTGGGGGACAAGATTTGCTTTCTGGGTGACTCTTGTACAAGGAGAGCTCACCAGGAACAGTCAGTGTCGCTGAATGCCTCCTCCCCCTAGTCAACCAGCAAATGTGTTGGGAACCTGTTATGAGACTGTAGATAAGGTCTCCTGGGTATCAAGTAACATGACCTTAGGGAAACACGAGAGGTGTGGGGAATTGCAGGTTGCTGCACGTTTCTTGGTTCTCATGATGGAGTGTCGTTGTGTAGGTGGCCGTGGTGGTTGTTTTCATTAAGATGCCCTTCTGAGGACAAGGGAGCCCAGAAATTCTTTTACTCAGAGCTCTTTCCTTCAAATCACTTCAGCATAACTCTGAGTAGTTAGGATCTATCAGGGGTCAACACTGATTTTACCTGCTTACTTGTCTGCCATTTGGATTTGAGACTCTTAAAAACATTCTCCTACCTGATGATTTAATATTTCCTAATTTTCTGTTTGTTTGAAAACTGTGTTGTGAGTGTTGAGTGACTAGCATTCTCTGACCTTCCTGGATCACTGTACTTGTGTCAGGCCCCCTGCCCTTGGACAGGGGCTCCCCCTTAGTGAGGGGAGAGTTGGGTCCCTGCAGCTCTAAAGAAAGTGTCTGCACCTCATGGTGATCTAAGAGACAGATTCTGATCTCACACAATAAACACCGAGGTGTCTATCACATCACTACCCTTTGTGTGTAGGTGCCCTGACAGATCAAAAGTATCCTTGGTATCTCCCTGACCTGGGTCAGCATCTGTCTTTGGTCCCCTGCCCCTCAGGGGAGCTGTGCCCTGGATGCCCTACACCTGCCTACATTTTGAATCTGTCTGTGCTTTACCTACAGTATATGTTTTTTTAATTGTAGTAATATATATATATATATATATAATTTAACACATCTAACTATTTTTAAGAGCACAGTTCAGTGGCATTAAGTACATTTCACATTATCATATAGACAACACCACCATCCACCTCCAGGGCTTTTTCGTTCCCCAACTAGACCTGTTCCACTAAATGCCAGCTCCCCGAGTCTCCTACCCCTAGTTCCTGGTAACCTCTCTACTCTCTGTCTCTATGAATCTGACTNAGTTCAGTGGCATTAAGTACATTTCACATTATCATATAGACAACACCACCATCCACCTCCAGGGCTTTTTCATTCCCCAACTAGACCTGTTCCACTAAATGCCAGCTCCCCGAGTCTCCTACCCCTAGTTCCTGGTAACCTCTCTACTCTCTGTCTCTATGAATCTGACTCTTCTGCTCACCTCTTCTCTGTGGAATCTTACAAGGTCTGTCCTTTAATGACTGTCTTGTTTCATTGAACATAAAGTCTTTGAAGTTCATCTAAGACATGTTCATCACATGTGTCAAAATTCCATTTTTCAAGGCTGAATAATATTCCACTGTGTGTATCTTTCAGCGTATATCTTAAACATGAAGCTCACCTTTATTTTTTCTTCCTCTGAGAAACTGTCGACTATCCTCTCTTCCTCTAAGCTATCTGGGTGGTTTTGCCCAAGATTCATTAGCAATAGATTCAAAATCAGCAAGATATTCAAATGATTAAATTCTCACAATAAATGTTAACATTCCTTGTTTGAACATTTAATATAAAGCATTAGTAAGTCATTTCAGTGATCAAAATAAGCCTTTGCATTATTATTATTTTTTTTGGCCACACGGTGTGGCATGTGGGATCCCGAACCTGTGTCCCCTGCATTGGAAGCATGGAGTCGCAACCACTGGAAGTCCCATAAAAAGTGAAGTCTTGAGTATAGCAAGACTGACATGTTTCATTCTACCCATCTGATAAAGAAATATCTGTGAGTCATAATATTTCTTATTTTTGAAAGTACTTTTAAGCCTTTTCATCTCTGCCTGCTTGGCCTGTTTTAAATTATTTACATAATCACACAACGCCAGATTTTATATGCAGACTTGCCCTAAATATTACCACTAACTAAAAATCACCAAGTGTTCCACAATGCCAGTAAAATGAGGAACCTGGAACGTACAAATAGCCTGTATGTGATAAAAGGAAACGAAACAGTTGGGATGGCTTCCCAGATGAAGGGATTGCCCTGTGGATGAGAATTCTGCCCCAAAATTAAGAGTCTGAACACACAAAGAAAATCCACTCAAGAAAATGGGAATACCATTTACAGCTGCAGCTAGCATACAAAATACTCTTTTCGTAGGCTGTAAAAATATATCCTGTACTTTGGAATGTCAGCCCAGCCATCAGCTATAGTAGCGTATGGTAGATTTCATTAAAACCATTCCGTGGCACTTTGTAATTTTAGAAATGCACTAATAAGTCACTATAGTGTGTGTCCCAACAGTTGTTAGTCATCATTTCACAGTGCCCTGTACTGCCTTGGACTCAGCTCATTTTCCTGTCCACCGGGGCCCCAGTTGCTGTTCACACAACAGGGAATTCAGGATGACATCATATAGTGGTGCGCCGGTATCTGCATCTCTTTTCAGCGCAGATGCCCACCTCCCACAGAGTAGTTAACATACTCCCTTGTTCAGAGTGCCTCCACATCATCTTCTCACCGAGTCACATCCCTACCTCCTTATTTCTCTCCTGATTTTGTTGTAGGTGTGAATGGTTGTTTTTGCCTTTAGAGATGTATTTTAAGGGGTCAGCCTAGGTTTGAGTGTTTCTCCCAGACCGCACCGTATCTCTGTCTTCTCACCTGCAGATGGGCATACCAGTAGTAGCATCTCCTGGAGCAGAAATCTTAACTCCATGAGAGTTAATGCCCACAGAGCACTTAGCATCGCACCCACCCCACCATGCTGTCAGCAAGGGTCCAGGTCTCACTGGCTTCTTCCCATTATCACACCAAGTGTGGTAGGAAATGGCTAGTTGCCGGTTGGGGTATTTGACTCTCTCCCTTTTTGTTGGTTTTGTTTCCATTTCCTCCACCCAAAGGACAACTGCCCCTTGTCCTGCAGGGATGCATGAATGGCATCAGCCAGAACCGCCCCAGCCATGATCAGGCCGCACGCTCCCTGAGGGTTTATCAGCTTGATCCTTTGTCATCTGATGCCTCATCATTTGACCTTGGCAACGTAGAAGATGGTACTTCTTACCTGGACGCTTGGCCATAATGTCCACAGCTGTACAACAAAATTATCTCCCTGGTTTTTCCTATTGTGCAATGTCCCTGGAGAATCTTTGACATTTTCTTCCTATTTCTCCCTACACACACACTTTCATGCTCCCCGTCATTGCCTCACATTTTAGGAAAGACAAGATGACTCTAGAAGGAGTCTCAAAGGAGGGAGTGGTCCAGCCATCCCCAACCTTTTTGGCACCAGGGACCAGTTTCACAAAAGACAGTTTTTCCACAGACCTGGTAGGGGTAGGTAGGGGGGGTGATTTGGGGATAATTCATGTGCGTTACATTTATTGTGCACTTTATTTCTATTATTATTACATCAGCTCCACCTCAGATCATCAGGCANTCCCCAACCTTTTTGGCACCAGGGACCAGTTTCACAAAAGACAGTTTTTCCACAGACCTGGTAGGGGTAGGTAGGGGGGGTGATTTGGGGATAATTCATGTGCGTTACATTTATTGTGCACTTTATTTCTATTATTATTACATCAGCTCCACCTCAGATCATCAGGCATTAGGCCCTGGAGGCTGGGGAGCTCCTTTTCTAAGCCACCTAGTTAAGAACTGAAGTTGGCCGGGAATCGGACTGAATCTAAGACTGGGGATGAACCATAGCGATTCCATTGCTTGTCTGCTTTCTTGCTTCGTTCATTCATTCAACCACATTCATGCATTCGTCTGATATTCACAGGTCCTTGTTTTAAGCTAGGGTTGTGCCTAGAAGTGTCCAGGCGTTCTCCCTCAAGTTTACATAATCCCTTACCCACGCGACAGTGATGGTTTTCAAGCAAGAAAAGTTTAATTGGCAAAAGTCCCAAGGGAGATGGAATTAATAAGGGGCTTTCACAGGTGGATTCAGTGCTGGTTGCGGTAGTAGGGCAGGGAATAGGGGTTTGATCCAGACATTTCCTCAGTGGTCAGGGCCCCCCTGGAGTCATGTTTGAGAAAGCCTCAAGTATTGCATGTTATTGAGGATGTTGGCGAATCTCTGTGTTAGCTCTCCTATTTATAGCCAAGAAACGAATAAAGTAGGCTTAAAGGAACGGGCAGTTTGACCTTGCGCACAGGCCTGTAGGCACACTTTCAGTCATGATTCTTCCTGAAACTTCAGGCCAATTCTAAGCCTTGGGATTTCAGAAGGACCTATTACCTTCATCTTTTTTCTTAATGATTTTTAAGTTCTTTTTATTTTTTAATTGGAGTACAGTTGCTTTACAACGTTGTCCTAGCTTCGCTATACAACGAAGTGAGTCAACCACACTTATATGTACATCCCCTCCCACTTGAGCCTCCCGCCTGCCCCATCCTACCCCTCTAGGTCATCACAGAGCACCAGGCTGAGCTCCCTGTGCTTTGCAGCAGCTGCCCACTAGCATCTGTTTTACACATAGCAGTGTATATACATCAAGGATACTCTCTCACCCTCTCCTTCTCCCATTGTGTGTTCTCTCCGTCTGTGTGTCTATTCCTGCCCTGCAGATAGGTTCATCAGTACCATTTTTCTAGATTCCCTACTATATGCATAAATATGATATTTGTTTTTCTTATTACCTTCATCTTTATTTGTACATAATTGTTTGGTAATTATAGAATGCCTATTGTGGAAACTTTGAAAATGAGGGGAAAATATGGAGAGATTTACCTATGAGTTGGGAGATAATTCATGTTTGAGGCTCTGTATTGCCTTTCTGATAAGGTGTGTGTGTGTGTCTCTAACATATCATGAAAAATTTTCAGATCACCAGTGGAGTTTCAAACATGGTTTTCTTGTAATCTGTTTACCTGTTCTTCTCCATGTCCCTCTGTGCAGGCTGGTTCAAGTTTAGTACGTTTATAAACAACTGTGGTAAACGTCCTTGTACTTGTTCACTGTCATTTCATTGAGTACAGCTCCAGAAGTAGAGTGCCTGAGTCATTGTTTTATACACCCCCCAAAGTTGCTGATAACATCCTTACCTTCTGCTTCTGCCATGAGTTAAGGGCCTGGGAAAGGGGGAGGAGGAATCAGAGTAATCAGTTGCTTGTTTTCTCTGTGACACTTACCTCCACCAGGCACACTGACTTCTGTCTTTGCCTTGGGTCTCAGCTGTGCCCTAATTGCTCATGTCTGGAGTCAGCCCTGGTCTTGAGGAATGTCTGTGGCACCAAAACCAGACCAGGAAATCATATGAGATAAGCAACCAGCAGCTAACTTGCTCCCCCTCTTGGGGTCAGATTGGTCTTTTTGCCAATTAAGGCAACATGGGCTCTCGGGCTGGGAGACACTATGACCTCAATCCAGGACGAGCTGTCCTGGGAAGAGTAAGAGGAGGTAGATTTCCAGTCTGGCACTGCCACACCGTAAGCTGTGTGATCCTGAGAGAGTTGTCCAACATTTTGCAAAAAGAAAGGCAGGTGTGGGAGTGTAATTGGTGCAGCCACTATGAAGAACAGTATGGAGACTCCTCAGAAAACTAAAAATAGAGCTACTATATGATCCTGCCATCCCACTCCTGCACATACACCCAGACAAAACTATAATTCAAAAGGATACATGCACCCCCATGTTCATAACAGCACCATTCACAATAGCCAAGATATGGAAACAACCTAATGTCCACCAGCAGATGAATGGATAAAGAAGAGGTTTATAGAGAAGATAGAGGTTTATAGAGAAGAGGTGACATATATATACACATGATGGAATATGAACTCAGCCATAAGAAAGAATGAAATAATGCCATTTGCAGCAACATGGCTGGACCTAGAGATTGTCATACCGAGTGAAGTAATTAAAAAAAGAGAAAGACAAATACCATGTGATATCACTTATAGGTAGAATCTAAACTATGGCAGAAATGAACTTATCTATGAAACAGACAGACTCACAAACATAGAGAAAGAATAGATTTGTGGTTACCAAGTGGTGGGGAAGAAAGGATTGGGAGTTTGGGGTTAACAGATGCAAATCATTATATATAGGATGGATAAACAACAAGGTTCTGCATGGAACTATATTCAATATCCTGTAATAAACCATAGTGGAAAAGAATATGAAAGTGAATATATATATATATACACACACATATCAGTTCAGTCACTCAGTCATGTCTGACTCTTTGCAACTCCATGGACTGCAGCATACCGGGCCTCCCTGTTTACCACGAACTCCTGGGGCTTGTTCAAATTCATGTCCATTGAGTCAGTGATGCCATCCAACCATCTCATCATCTGTCAGCCCCCTCTCTTCCTGCCTTCAATCTTTCCCAGCATCAGGGTCTTTTCCAATGAGTCAGTTCTTCACATCAGGGGGCCAAAGTATTGGACTTTCAGCTTCAGGATCAGTCCTTCCAATGAATATTCAGGACTCATTTCCTTTAGGATTGAATGGTTTGATCTTCTTGCAGTCCAAGGGACTCTCAAGAGTCTTTTCAACAACACAGTTCAAAAGCGTCAGTTCTTTAGCACTGAGCTTCCTTTATAGTCCAACTCTCATATCCATACGTGACTACTGGAAAAACCATAGCTTTG
>SJYA01001896.1:1359542-1428477 GCA_006410615.1 Neotragus moschatus | reverse complement strand
CCATGATCTTAGTTTTCCGAATGTTGAGTTTTAAGCCAACTTTTTCACTCTTCTCCTTCACTTTCGTCAAGAAGCTCTCTCGTTATTCTTCACTTTCTGCCATAAGGGTGGTGTCATCTGTGTATCTGAGGTTATTGATATTTCTCCCAGCAATTTTGATTCTAGTTTGTGCTTCATCCAGCGCAGCATTTTGCATGATGTTCTCTGCATATAAGTTAAATAAGCAGGGATACAATATACAGCCTTGACATACTATTTCCCAGTTTGGAACCAGTCTATTGTTCCATGTCTGATTCTAACTGTTGCTTCTTAACCTGCATACAGATTTCTCAGGAGGCAGGTAAGGTGGTCTGGTATTCCCATCTGTTGAAGAATTTTCCACAATCTGTTGTGATCCACACAGTCAAAGGCTTTGGCGTAGTCAATAAAGTAGATGTTTCTCTGGAACTCTCTTGCTTTTCAATGATCCAGCGGATATTGGCAATTTGATCTCTGGTTCCTCTGCCTTTTCTAAAACCAGCTTGAACATCTGGAAGTTCTCAGTTCACGTACTGTTGAAGCCTGGCTTAGAGAATTTTGAGCATTACTTTACTAGCATGTGAGATGAGTACAATTGTGCAGTAGTTTGAGCATTCTTTGGCATTGCCTCTGTGGGACTGGAATGAAAACTGACCTTTCCCAGTCCTCTGGCCACTGCTGAATTTCCCAAATTTGCTAGTGTATTGAGTGCAACACTTTAACAGCATCATCTTTTAGTATTTGAAAAAGCTCAACTGGAATTCCATCACCTCCACTAGCTTTGTTCACAGTGATGCTTCCTAGGGCCCACTTGACTTCACATGCCAGGATGTCTGGCTCTAGGTGAGTGATCACACCATCATGATTATCTGGGTCATGAAGATCTTTTTTGTACAGTTCTTCTGTGTATTCTTGCCACCTCTTCTTAGTATCTTCTGCTTCTGTTAGGTCCATACCATTTCTGTCCTTTATTGAGCCCATCTTTGCATGAAATATTTCCTTGCTATCTCTAATTTTCTTGAAGAGATCTCTAGACTTTCCCATTCTATTATTTTCCTCTATTTCTTTGCACTGATCACTGAGGAAGGCTTTCTTATCTCTCCTTGCTATTCTTTGGAGCTATATATTCAAATGGCATATCTCTCCTTTTCTCCTTTGCCTTTCAGTTCTCTTTATTAACAGCTATTTATAAGGCCTCCTCAGACAACATTTTGCCTTTTTTCATTTATTTTCCTTGGGGATGGTCTTGATCCCTGTCTCCTGTACAATGTCACGAACCTCATTCCATAGTTCATCAGACACTCTGTCTATCAGATCTAGGCCTTTGAATCTGTTTGTCACTTTCACTATATAATCATAAGGGATTTAATTTGTGTCTAATTATTGGCAAGTAAATGAAAAAGAAACATGGCTACTTTTTATTGATATAAAATGTAGATTTCTTTGTAGTCTTGTTTTTCGAATACTTTTTTAAAAAAACATCTTGGCGCTCTTCCCACTTCAGCTCTTTCTTTTCTAAATTATTTATGTATCTGGTTGTGTTGGGTCTTAGTTGCGGCATATGGGATCTTTGTGCCATTGCATGGGTCTTTCCTTGCGGTGTGCAGTTTCAGTAGTTGTGACACATGGGCTTAGTTGCTCCATGGCTTGTGGGATCTTAGTTCTCTGCCTGGGAATCAAACCCACGTCCCCTGCCTTGCAGGGCAAATTCTTAACCACTGGGCTACCAGGGAAGTCCCCTTCATAGTCTTTTTTTGTTTGTTTCCTGTGAATGGGGTATTTAAATAGGTTAAATCGAATGTGAATGGGGTGGATGGGGTACTTAAATAGTAGGTTAAATTGCATATCCCTAGTTTAATAAAGACTTCTTTTTTTTTTTTTGGCTATGAAGTCCTATTTAAATTTGTTTGCTTTGTTTCATAATTGTTGGGTGTGGCAAGTCATTGTAGGAAGATCCATGACTAACTTAAAGAGGATATCCACATTCATTATTTTCAGCCACACACTGTGGCTTGTAGGGTCTTAGTTCCCTAACCAGGGAGCAAACCCCGGGTTTCATGGCAGTGAAAGCCTAAGTTCTAACCACTGAGCAACCAGGGAATTCCCTCCAAATTCTTTTTATTCTGGGAATTCCCTGACAGTTCAGCCCTTAGGATTCCATGTTCTTACTACAGTAGGCCCTGGTTTGATCCCTGGTGGGAAAATTAAGATCCCAGAAGCCAAGAGGCACAGCTTCCTGTCCCCAAATACTTTTTATTCTGTACTGGAATTGTATTTTAAGATTTTAAACTAAAATTATCCCGTCATAATAATTCAAAAGAAGCATTGAATGTCCCTTAGGATGAGGATTCTGTAAGAAGAATAGCTTTCAGGAATGTAAATGTTATGTTTTATAAACTAAATTTTTGGAGAGGATTATTTATAAACACAAACTGTATTCCACCCTATCTGATTATTCACTTTCAGAATCAGTTGCTTCTGCAGTTTCCTCCACTTCCTCTTTTTCCAGCAGCTCCTCTGCCTTCTGGTTCCTCTTTAGCCATGGCCTACCAGTGAAGTTTCTGCTATAGTTACTCAGAGCAATTGTGTTGTTTTCTGCTGAGTTTTTTTAACCTGCTCTATTTGCTATTTCATCCTGACTTTGAGAGTTGAAGAAATCAGAAGGACAGAGAAAATGGCAAATGTCGCCACTGCCCCATAGACAGCCCTTGTGCCTTCTGTGGCTGTGCCCTGCTGAATTCGCCATATAAGTCTTCCTTATCAAGTTATGTTTGTAGTTTAAAAATCACTTAAATCAGTCTGCTTTGAAAGCAGGATATAAAATCGATGCAAATCACTTTAGACTGGTATGCTAGCACGCATAGTTGCTCAGTCATGTCTGACTCTTTGCGACCCTATGACTGTAGCCCGCCAGGCTCCTCTGTCCATGCAATTCTCCAGGCAAGAATACTGGAGTGGGTTGCCATGTCCTCCTCCAAGGGATCTTCCCAACCTAGGGATCCAACTCACATCTCCCGTGTCTCCTGCATTGGCAAGTGGATTCTTTACCACTGAGCCATCTGGGGAAGTCCTTTAAAATGGCATCTCTAGCCTTTAGAAAAAGAGTATTCCGATCTTGCCTACGACCATTCAGCAAACCTTTGTGGGCAGTCCTGCTATACAGCAAATAAATGTTCACTAGTAAACAAAAGCTTCAGTACCTTGGCCACCGGATGTGAAGAAAAGACCCTGATGCTGGGAAAGATTGAGGAGGGCAGGAGGAGAAGGGGGCAATAGAGGATGAGATGGTTAGGATGGCCTTGTTGACTCAATGGACATGAGTTTGAACAAGCTCTGGAAGATGGTGAAGGACAGGGAAGCCTGGCGAGCTGCAGTCTGTGGGGTCGCAAAGAGCTGATATGACTGAGCGACTGAACAGCAACAGCAACTAAACAGACAAAGATGGACACTCGGGTCACTGCCTCCTAGAAGGGTGAAGGGGACCGAATCATGATCTCGATCCTACCATCCCGGGACCCTGCGACTCCATCACTAACCAAGTGTGTACCCAGAGCAAGTTACGTCTCTGGCCCTTTTTTCCTTCTTGTAAAGGAGACGATTTTACCTATCAAATTGTCAGTGTCTATTGCAGATTTTTCCTGGAGTTATATTACCTTACTTGACCCCACCAGCTACAGATTATTGTTAAAAATAAACAGCAGACTCCAGGGTTCTGGGTTCTGCCTATAAGGAGCTTAGAAGTTACCAACTTCATCCCAGCAAGTGAAAAAGTGAACAGACTGAGAAATCAATCATTCTTCTTGGGTCCACAAAGAGGGGAGGAGTAAACCATCACCCCTAAGATCGTAGACACAGACAGGCCAATGCAGGGAGATGTGTCTTAAAGGAGCAGAGATAAGCAAAGCAATGGAGCAGAGATAATCTCTTCAGCCAGTGGTGTTGGGACAACTGGACAGCCACATGTGGAAAAAAAAATCTAGACACAGACTTTATATCCAGCATAAAAATTAATTCAAAATGGATCATGAATATAAATATAAAACACAAAACTGTAAAACTCCCAGAAGGTTACATAGAAAACCTTGATGACCTTGGGTATGTGGTGCATTGTTAAATACAGCACCAAAGACACATTCCATGAAATAAATTGTTGACCTGCTCAGTTTAGTTCATTTCAGTTGCTCACTTGTGTCCGACTCTTTGCAACCCCATGGACTGCAGCACTCCAGGCCTCCCTGACCATTGCCACGTCCTGGAGTTTACTCAGACTCATGTCCATTGAGTCAGTGATGCCATCCAACCATCTCATCCTCTGTCCTCTTCTCCTCCTGCCTTCAATCTTTCCCAGCATTAGGGTCTTTACCAATGAGTCAGTTCTTTGCACTAGGTGGCCAAAGTATTGGACTTTCAGCTTCAGCATCAATCCTTCCAATAAATATTTAGGACTGATTTCCTTTAGTATCAACTGGTTGAATCTCCTTGCAGTCCAAGGGACTCTCAAGGGTCTTCTCCAACACTATAGTTCAAAAGCATCAATTCTTCCACGCTCGGCTTTCTTTATAGTCCAACTCTCACATCCATACATGGCTACTGGAAAAACCATAGCTTTGACTAGGTGGACCTTTGTTGGCAAAGTAATGCTTTTTAATATGCTCTCTAGGTTGATCATAATTTTGGTCAACTTTAGTTGGCATACTAAACTTCATTAAAATGAAGCACTTGGTTCTGTGAAAGACAACATCAAGAGAGCTAGAAAAACCACCCACTGGATAAGGTATCTGCAAAAGACATATCTGATCAAGGACTGTTATCTAAAATATACCGAAAACTTTTAAGACTTACAGAAAACAAACAACTGAATCAAATTTGGGCCAAAGACCTGAACAGACACCTTATCGAGGAAGAGATACAGATGGCCAGTAGGCACATGAAAATATCCTCCCATCATATGTCATCAGAGAAATGAAAATTAAAACAAGATGCCACTACCTACTTATCGGAATGGCCAAAATCCAGAGTCCTGATACCACCCAGTGCTGAACTTGCAGTCATTACTGGTGGGAATGAAAAATGGTCCAGCCACTTTGGAAGACAGTTTGGCAGTTTCTTACAAAGCTAATCATACTCTTTACCATATAATCTAGCAATCACGTTCTTTGGTGTTTACTCAAAGGAGCTAAAAATGTATAGCCTTCACAAAAACCTACAATGAATGTTTAGAGCAGCTTTGTTCCTAATTGCCAAGACTTGGAAGCAACCAAGAGGTCTTGCAGTAACTGGATGGTTACATAAATTGTGCTATATCCAGACAATAGAATATTATTAGGCACTAAAAATAAATGAGCTATCAAGCCATGAAAAGATACGGAGCATCCATAAATGCATGTATGTGCTAAGTTGCTTCAATTGTGTCTGACTCTGTGCGACCCCATGGACTGTAGCTCACCAGGCTCTTGTGTCCATGGGATTCTCCAGGCAAGAACACTGGAGTAGGTTGCCATGCCCTCCCCCAGGGGATGTTCCTGACCCAGGGATGGAACCCACATCTCTTAGGTCTCTTGCATTGACAGACAGGTTCTTTACCACTAGCGCTCCCTGGGAAGACCCCTTAAAAGCATACTGTGTACTACGCGAAAGAAGCCCATCTGAAAAGCCTCCATACTGCGTGATTCCGACTATATGACATTCTGGAAGAGGCAAAACTATGGAGACATAAAAACATTGGCGTTTGCCGAGGGAGGGGAGAGAGGAGGGAGATAAACAAGCTGAGCATAGAGGCTTTTGAGGGCAAAAGTACTCTGTGTGATAGTAGAATGATGGATACATGTCGTGGTGTGTTCACAACCACAGAATGGACAGTACCAAGTGTGAGCTCAGAGGGTAAACTCTGGTGCTTACGATGAATCATAGGTTCAATCGTAGGTTCATCCTTGGTAACTAACAAAAGTAGCATCTGGCGGAGGATGCTGATGGCGGGGGATGCTGATGGCATGGGAGGCTGTGTATGGGTGGGGGCAGGGAGTACATGAGAACTCTGTACCTTCTCTGAATTTTGTAGTAAACCTCAACCTGTTGGAAAAAATGTCTTTAAAAAGGTAAGATAAACAGGGTGAGTATAAAAAGTAGTATTATACTTAGGAGCTTCTGTCTCAAATTAAAACTTTAGAACCTCTAGTAATATCTGCCTTTTCTGTTCCCACAATTTCACTCATATGTTGTTCATCAACCTTAACTCTTAACTCTGGGGTTTTGGCTCCCTGTTTGATCAAGTATTCATTGAACTTAGCCAAAGCCAGACTCAGAACAGCGTGGGAATAGTTCAGAGGCTCTCCATCATCCCGGTACATGGAGCATCTCTGGATGGTTTAGGTTTTGTTTGTTTGCTTGCTTTTAAAGCAGGGAGGAGCTGTCCTGCCTCTCCTGATGGCGGTTAGGTTTATAACATCGTCTCCTTAGCCGATGCAGGAGCTGTGGTTCGGCCATGGCTCGGAAGTGTAACCTCATAAATGTCCCATCACTGGAATCCAGTCTATTTCAGCATCCACAGGCCTAATTTCTGCTTGTAATCTGATTATGGGGTCTGAGCTCTTCCAGCCTGCAGTGTCTCGCTTTGCGTTTACTCTCAAGGACATCAGTGCCTGACTGCCTTGCGCTGTGAAAAGCTCAACCCAATTTTGCTCAGACGGGCCGCAGGCCGTGGCTGCTTGAGAATTAGCTGTAGGGCAGGCTCTGTCCCCGAACTTGATGTGTGCAGCCATGTTCAGAAGCCCAGGGATTCCCAGCTACCTGGGCACTTTCAAGTTCTCTGAGAAACAAGGTAAGGTGAGAGAAATGGAAAATGCCCTCAAGTGTCTATTTAATAGCATCATGAATGTCTTGCATCTTCCATTTTACCTTGGATGCCCCGTTATACTGTTCTGTGGTTTTCTCAAAGGATGCTTTAAATATCTCATTGACTGTATAAATTAGCTTATCTTGGGATCGCTGAGAAAGGTGGCTTTTTTGCTGTTGCACGTTAAAGAAATTGCTAAACCACTAAAGCCTTTATGAAGGGAACATTGCAGATTACATCGGAGTGCTCAAACTTTGGATTAAGTTCTGGATGTGCTGTACTTTACCTGAAATATTTTTCTAAACCAAATGTTATATCTACTAAATTTTTTCCAGTAGGCAGTGGTGTGTGTTTGCCTTTTTATGAAATCTTCGTGGGCAGCTGTTTGGAGCAAAAATGTTTTCTTCTTAGGGGCTTCCTTTTGAGCCCAGAGGAAAAGATGTGCTTTCAATTTAACTACTGAAGTGACATCTCAGATTAGGTTCATAGATTGAATTAAAAAGAAATCTGTAGGTTATCTTGAACATCACATTGGAAATTTGGCCATTGTCTGTGAAAGTATTTTCCAGTCCAAATGCATGATTGGGAAGAGATTCGAACAACTGAGGCGTCAGATTTAGGAATTTGTTTCTGCAGTATTTGATAGCTTTTTGAACCAAGTTCTTTTTTTCTAAGCACATAACAAGGATATTTGTGCAATTAGCCAAAAAGCCTAGATGTTTAATTGGCATTATGCCTTTGTATTGTGTTTCTCTAGTTGGTCCAAATTTCCAAATTCCAGGATTCGGAATGTCTTTGATAGGTAATGACGAGTCAGCAGCTGGTATATCTTGTACCTCGTTTTCCTCAAGCTTCTGCCCCTAAAGATTAAGCAGTCAAAGGCTCTTCCATAGGGGAAGAAATTTCTGAAAGTGGTCTAATTGTGGTTTTCTGGGTGGACAAACGGATGCTATGCCAAAAACTGTAAAACAGATTACTTACCCAAAGCCGGTTATAAATTTGCCTGTGCCTGGTTTTCATTAACCAGTTCACTCGGATGTGTGTTTTTGCTGGATGTGATTGTTACCAGCTGTCTTTACGTAATATATGTCTTGTCTTCAAAAATAAATAAATGGCAAATTTGAGATGTCATTATCATTTAGATTTTAATGGAGGCAATAAAAACACAGCTGAAGTGTCCCCTCCAACTGTTCATCAACCCCTCATGCACCCCAACTCCTGCTGTGCCTTCTTTAAAAGCATCAAATATATCAGGCAGTGATGATTTTAAACCTTTCTGGTTACCTGGACCAAAATTGTTCAATTTTTTCCTCCTTTTTAGCCCCTGAGGATAATAGCTATGTTTTTCAGTATTTAATTGCTTTGGAGTTATTCTTATAACCATAGAGAATTTAAATGGTAGCATTGAACTATGTCAGAATTTTTTTTTTAACCCATGAAGTATCTTGGCTACTATTAACCAAACACAAAACAAAACAATTCCTAAGCAAAATGCATGTAGTGGGGTTTGATGCTTAAAGGTGTTTGTACAGTTTCCTTTTTCTTAAATGGTCTCAAAGGGAGCGTGAATAATTTTTTTTCCCATTGGAATTTTTTTTTTTTTTGGTTTTAAGTTACTGTGTGGGTATTTCATTCTTACATTATTTCTTTCCCCTTAGATTTGAACAAGAAAAACTTAAGCCTCGTTGGATTCCCGTGTCAAAGAAAAGTTCCAAGGTAAAGAAGTCTTTGCTCAAGAAATCTTAAGTTTCGATGATTTGTAGGAGCTTTAGAAATTATTCTCCTAAATTTCTAACCCTTGAGTTTTAAATGTTTTAAAACAAATATTTTCTCTCCAGAGTTTAACTTCTTAAAACATGTGAAGCAGGCTGACTTAGCAGTGCACTCAGCCAGCAAGGATTCTTTTTGTATTGGCACTAGTGGTAAAGAATCTGCCTGCCAATGCGGGAGACAGAAGAGGTATGGGTTCGACCCCTGGGTCAGTAAGATCCCCTGATATGGGAAGTGGCAACCCACTCCAGTATTCTTGCCTGGAGAATTCCATGGACAGAGGAGCCTGGCAGACTACAGTCCCTGGGGCTGCAAAGAGCCAGGTTGAACGCACACATGGGGACTATTTGCAAAATGGCCTGTTGGTGTCTCTGTAATTGCAAACTTGTAAAGGGCTTTTCTTTACAAGTTCTTTTCTTTCTCATATCTGCCTCTGAGGATACGATACCCTTTTTGCAGTCTATCCTTTGAGTAAGGGAGCTTGTGGCTTGTTGTTGTTTTTTTTTTCTTAATTGAAGTATAGTTAATTTACAGTGTTGTACCAATCTCTGCTGTACAGCACCGTGAGCCAGTTATCCACATACATGCTTTTGGTTTTTTAAGAAAGGATCTAGTCTTGTTCTTCCTCCCTCTGTCCCTTCCTTCTGACCCATTCTTCTCCCCTTACTTCTCTCCCTCCACCCATCCACCCACTCACCTGTCCAGGTAAGTTCAAGTTGCCTGGTCTCTTAACCTTTCTGCCCTTCAATTCCATTGGCTGCAGGATATTATGGGTACCTATTTGATGTACCTGATATGCTAAAACTCTGTGGTACATACATCATTGAGGTGAGATAATAGAAAAATTAAACTTTGTGCCTAATAAGGCAGCTATATTTCAGATGTAGCCTCGTAGATGGCTGTCCCTAACAGGTTTTGAGATTTTCAAGTGGAGACACAAAATGATGGTCTCTGAACACACAGAGATGTGGATTTCAGCATCCACTTTATTATGCAGGAAGGCCCCAACCCAGACCTACCCTTCCTTCCACTTAGATGCTTTTGTTCCTAAGGTATGACATAAGACATTGTTTCTTTACTTTAAAAGTTTGCATCTCAAAACATTGGGATAAGCTGTTTTGTCACCAGTGCCTAGCCAAGCAAGCCTGGCTCTGCGTTTGAGAATGTTAGATTTGACCTTGTGAACACACGGGATGGGGTAAACTCTGATGAATCTCATCCACCACTTAGTAATAGTGCAAGGTAAACTAGAGCAGTGAGGAGGCATGGTCATCAGTAAGACTGGCTTATTTGACTCATGAAACCTTACTCTTCTAGTACTTGATGTGATCTCCCTTATTTCTCATCTCTGCTTTCTTTTTAATAGAAGCTAAGGCTTGTGTCTTAATTTGTTCACTCTCATAGACTGAGTGGCTTATAAAATTTATTTTATAAGTGGCTAGAAATTTATTTCTCACACCTGGAGGCTGGAAGTCTGAGGTCAGGGTGCACTGTCATGGGGTGCCAATCCTCCTCCAGGTTGCCCACTGCAAGACTGAGTGGCTTATAAAATTTATTTTATAAGTGGCTAGAAATTTATTTCTCACACCTGGAGGCTGGAAGTCTGAGGTCAGGGTGCACTGTCATGGGGTGCCAACCCTCCTCCAGGTTGCCCACTGCCCTATGTCTTGCATCCTCTCTTGTTGGAATGGGCACTGATCTCATTCATGAGGGCTCCACTCTCATGACCTAATCACTTTCCAGAAGCCCCACCTTCTAATATCTTCACCCTTGGGGGTCAGGATTACAACCTGTGAATTCTGGGAAACACAAACATTCAGATCATGGCAACTTTGTTTCGAATACATCACTAGCAGGTTGGTTTAGCTGTTGTAGACTTAATACCTGACTAAGAGCAGGGACTCGATGGACATGAGTTTGGGTAAACTCCGGGAGTTGGTGATGGACAGGGAGGCCTGGCGTGCTGCGATTCGTGGGGTCGCAAAGAGTTGGACACGACTGAGCGACTGAACTGAACTGAACTGAAGCGCAGGGGGAATAAAAAGAGGAAAAACACTTCTTTTTGGAGGGAAAGTATGAAGTGTGAGCGCAGGTCAGTCAATTCAGGGAGAGAGACACAGAGGGACACAGCGGTTCCGAAGCAGTGGTGTTATTTCATGTGCACCTATTAAAACAGTGGCCCCCGGGCTCTGGTCCCAAATGGGCTGGAAATACAAGAACGTGCCTCCTTCAAAGAAATCTAGTTACCCAGACACCAGACATGGGAACGTGAGGTAACGGATTACATCTCCCTCGTCTTTTTTTCTTTTTGACCTTGTGGGATCTTAGTTCCCTGACCAGGGATCAAACCCATGTCCCCTGCATTGGGAGCATGAAGTCTTAACCACTGGACTACCGGGGATGTTCCCTCCCCTGTCTTGTAACTAAACTTCAGTAGAAGAGTTAGTTGTTGGGAAGCCCTTCACTGTGTGGAACAGAATATTCCTTATTAGGACATCCCATTTTTAAAAAAAGATAGAAGGTAATAACCGCAGGATAGCCTGCTCTCACTTTAATAAAATGTCCTTTTACTGTCTTGCTGGGCATTTAAGTAGGTTAATGGGACATGTTAAAAAAAAATTATCATGGAAGCATGAAGGGCAATCTTTTCTTGGATCACTGAAGCGGACAAAAGAGCTAGAAGTATGAAAGAATTAGTCATGAAGAAGGGAGCTCCATTTCAGAGGAGACGAAAAACATATTAAAGGTGTTTCTTCATGTTGTTGTTTTTGAATTACTAAGTCATGGAATTTCCCAGGCAAGAATACTGGAGTGGGTTGCCACTTCTCCAGGGGATCTTCCCCACCCAGGGATCGAACTCATGTCTCCTGCATTGACAAGCAGATTCTTTACAACTAATCCACCAGGAAAGCCCCATTTATTCATATTAGAAGCTTTTAAAATTTTAATTCCCCAAAATGAAGATTGTTGCATATACTTTAGTTATATATGGAGAGACAGTTTCATGGTGAAATAGAGGATCCCACCTTTTACTGGAGCTGTGGCAACCCACCAAGACCCAGAGAGGTGGTCTGGGCAGAGACCCGCTGATCCCCATGTAGGTGATAATGAGGAAGGACATAGTCTGGCATCCAGGGCTTGGGCTCCCCCAGTGATGCTGCTCTGGGTGCCTCTGATTCAGAGAATGAAAAGAGAGGGACGCTAGGGCTGTGAGGGAGGACATTTGTAAGTGTTTAACCAGCCATTCGGAGAAGGCAATGGCACCCCACTCCAGTACTCTTGCCTGGAAAATCCCATGGACTGAAGAGCCTGGTGGGCTGCAGTCCATGGGGTTGCTAGAGTCGGACACGACTGAGCAAAATTTTACCTTGAGGATGGAGACTTGAAAAATAGACTACTTTATAAACATGCAAACATACACATATTTTCATACATACGGGCAAGGTGGGCAAAGGTAATGAGGAGCAATGTTTTCCCAATTATATGTTATTTTAAAGAGAAGAGAAGGCGAGGAAGGAAGGCAGGAAGGGATGAGTTATTAAATACACGCACTTCTAATGAGTCTCAGTATTTGTCATGTTCTTTGCCCATCAGATCCACAGTGTGTAAAGTATATACATAAAATACTTCAGGAGACTTCCCTGGTGGTCTGATGGTTTAGACTTCATCTTCCAGGGCAGGGGCTGTGGGTTCAATCCCTGGTTGGGTAGCTAAGATCCCACATGCTGTGGGGTCAAAAAAAAAAAACAACATTAAACAGAAGCAGTGTTGTGAAGACCATTTAAATGCTTTAAATGAAGACCATTTAAAAATGGTCCACGTCAAAAAAATCTTTTTTAAAAAAACACTTCAGAGTAGTTGTCAGACATATTTGAAATATTTTATTGGAGTCAATTCATTCACTGTACATTTATAGATTTTTTTAAAGTATTTTTTAAAATCAGCAAGTTAAAATGAGACACTTGTAATATGTTCCATAAATAGGAAAACAGGGTCACGTGAGAGAATAAACAGAAGTACATGGTGTAGATTTGGTGCCAGTAGGTGGACACAGGGTCACAGGGTTCTTCCTTAAGGGAATGACCTTAAACTGAGCCCCAGACCAGGAGCAAGACTAGCCAGGGTGAAGGAAGCTGGAGAAAGAGACTTGAGGAGGAAACAGTATTCACAGTCAGCCATGGGAAGAGGCAGGAGAGATTTCCCTGACGTGTTATGGTTTTCATGGTTTCTGACCACCCGTGAGAGGCTCTCCTGCCCATCAGTGCAGACACATCAGTAGTTTATTTCAAGAAAGGAAATGCATGTGAAGCCAGGGATGTAGGGTGATAGATTATGAACCCCACTCTGTGCAAGTTCAGTGAAATGTTTAAGAAGAGGGTAATTTTTCAGTCTTCCTTAAGCAGCTTCATTGAGCTTTTTGATGAGCAGATAAAAGGGGGGAAATAGAAACACAGATGTTCAGTTTTGAAAATATGAGATAATATTTGTGCTCCAAGGTCAGTGGTCTGGGAGCTGAATACTTCAGGGTTTGCATCATTCCTTGTAATATAGAATTTTCTTCCTGAGATTTTTGTTTCCCAGAGAAAGTACAGAACTTGTTGGAATGTTTCAAGTGGTTAAATAGTCAATTAAAATATCGATAGCATGTCATTCCTAAGTAGGGTGCCATTCTGCAGTTGTTTAATGTTTTAAGTTTAGATTACATCATACTTCTGAAAAAACACTGAGAACCGTCACTGTGTTACACTTCACTGTTGAGAAGTCAGTGCTTATTCCAAGTTTTTGACCTGAGCAGGAGGTGTCTTAGGATTTTCAAGCCACCTGGAGTGTGGTTTTCAAAGCCTTCTTATTCTCAAGACTTTATTAACTGATATGAATATATGGCACTGCTGTTTATGAGTATAAGCATTCACATTTATAAGCAGTAACTAAGGGTTTCTCATGAGCTTGGTTCTAGGAAGATGGGATGGCAGTATTTTCGAGTATACAGACAATCCTTGAAATTTAATTTGTATCTAGGATATAAGTGATTGGTACGCCCCCTTCATAGCACCCACAGGACTTCCTCAGTCTCCCCTTGGGCCTCTGTGGAAACACCCCTGCAGGGCGGAGCCACAGACAGGGGACCATCCACAGGAAAGGTCAGGTTGGTGCTGGGTTTGTTTATGGGTCTATCACCACTCTCTGGAGGCGATCATGTTGTTGGGGAAGATGAGTTTCCTGTTTGCCTAGGTTTGTTCTCTTCCTTTGTGGCAGCAGCTCTGGTCTTGCCCACTGCAGGAGCATTCTCCTGGAGGCCTTGAACTTGTGGGCTCCAAGTCTTGGGCCAGGTGCGTGCGCACAGTGTCAGAGCAGAAGCTAGATTTTCACCTTGCTTACTGTTCTTGCTGCATGTGTGTCCTGGGGCAAAGCGCTGGGCAGTTTCCTGATCTGTAAGCTGAAGATAACAGTGGTCCCAGGGGTGTGTTTGCACGCACACACACACACACATACACACATACCCTGGTGAGTGTGCCCATGTGTCTTCCTTCCAACTTAGAGATGACTGAGTCCTGTGGGAGCTTGAAGCGCGGCAGTGGGGCCAGTATTTATGCCACCAGCAGGTTCTGAGAAACGGGTGCTTTGGGAGGCTGGGAAGGGTGGGCAGAGCAAGGAGCTGGTTGGTAAGCCTGTATTGACACAGCACACAGGATCTTGATTTTCCAACCAGGGATCGAACCCTCACCCCCTGCACTGGAAAGGCAGAGTCTTAACCACTGGGCCACCAGGAAGTCCCATTTCTTTTTTTTTTAACCTGGACAAAATTTCATGAACCTTTCACAGCTCTTCTCCATGCTTTGATTTTTGTTTGATTGAAGACGTTTGTTACTTTAGTTTCAACAGCGGAAGAGAGTGTGTAGATCACCTACACAAGTCACTGATTTTCTGAGGAAGACTGTAGCACAGAGAGGTTGAGTGATTAGTTCAAGTTTGCACAGCTAGTAGTGGCCCTCGAAGAGGTTGTCAATCTGAACAGAGGCATCCATCTCCTAGTGCAGTGATGTTTTTAGCCACCAGAGGCCACACATACCCTTACATCCCTCCCACCCCCCCCACCACCTATGCTGATGTGATTATTTAGTTGCACCCAAAAATCATATTAACATAACCATGAATAATTGAAAAAAAGCTACCAATTAACTCCCCCAAATAAAATATCTTACTTGTAATCTATACACACATGTTTAACTATGTACAACAGTAACATAATTTTTATGTTCTGTGATATCTCAGTTCATATCAGATAGCTGGGTTTAAAAGGACTTTAAACATTTTTTTAATGGAATCATTTTTAGCTTTCAGAAAGAGTTCTTGCTTGAAGACAAAGAACAGCTTGCTAACCACAAAAGAAGGATCGATGCTCAGCTTCTAGCTGCCCTTCCTAAAGGTAAGACTTCTATCTGGGGCGTGTAAATGTATTATCTGATTTTCCTGGAGAACTCTTTCCCTAATCTCCAGCTCAGTTTTCCTCTGTGCCCTTTTCTGCTTCATCAAGAAAGCAACCTTAATTAAATAACCTCTTTTGTCACATTTTAAGTTTTTAATTATTCTTTATTGGTGTATTGTGGTTTTACAATGTTGTGTTAGTTTCTACTGTACAGCAAAATGAATCAGCTATACATAGATCCACTCTCTTTTGGATTTCCTTCCCATTTAGGTCATCATAGAGCAATGAGTAGAGTTCCTTGTGCTATACCGTAGGTTCTTACTAGTTAGTAATCAGTCCTGAGTATTCATTGGAAGGACTGGTGGTGAAGCTGAAACTCCAATACTTTGCCCATCTGATGCGAAGAACTGACTCATTGGAAAAGAACCTGATGCTGGGAAAGATTGAAAGCAGGAGGAGAAGGGGACAACAGAGGATGAGATGGTTGGATGGTATCACCGACTCAATGGACATGAGTTTGAGTGAACTCTGGGAGTTGGTGATGGACAGGGAGGCCTGGCGTGCTGCAGTCCATGGGGTCGCAGAGTCAGACATGACTGAGCGACTGAACTGACTCTGAGTGTATATATGTCAGTCCCAATCCCCCAATTCATCCCACTCTACCTTTCTGCCCGTGGTGTCCATATACTTGTTCTCTACACCTGTGTCTCTTATTTCTGCTTTGCAGGGAAGATCACCTACACCATTTTTTCCAGATTCCACATATATGTATTAATATACAATATTTCTTTTTCTCTTTTTGACTTCAATCTGTCTCTGGGTCCATCCACATCTCTACAAATGATCCAATTTCATTTCTTTTTATGGCTGAGTAATATTCCATAGTATATAAGTACCACATCTTTATCCATTCCTCTGTAGATGGACTTCACCTTACCACGAGTCCCTTCCTTTCATTTTAGGCATCCTCAAGTTTTTGCTGGAGGCTGGCGCCGAGGATAAGAGAGCAGTCCTAGAATCAGCCTCACCTCATCTCTCTCCTACTTTTCACCTTCTCCAGGAGTGATGAGCTCTGCTTACTTGTCTATTGCTTTTCTGTCCACCCCCTCCCACTGCTTCCAGCCCCCTGAGGCTTTCCAGTGCTAGGATATCTTTCAGCTCCCAACTGGGCAACACACTGAGCAAGCAGGGCAAAGTACATCCTGAACATCTCTCTTCTTATCCAATAGACACTCACATCTGGTGAATTCACACTTTCACTGGTTGAGATGTACGTGCAGTCAAACATTTGCATCAGCTACCAGCCCTCTACCTCTAGTACTGCACATGAAATAATATGAGCATTATCTGATATTTGTTTCTACCAACTGTAACACTAACTGAGGGGAGTACCAACTCACAAAATGTGTTTATCCCAAATGAGCTGTGTAAACCTTGTTTCAGAAGAAACAGCTTTTCCAGCAATCCCACTCCTGGGCATATACCCAAAAAAGATATAATTTTCTAATTTGAAAAGATACATGGCACACCAACATTCAAAGTTTTTACAGAGGAAAACTGTTTACAACAGCCAAGACATGGCAGTAGTCTAAATGTCTATCAGCAGAGGAATGGATTAAAAAAAAAAAGAGAAAGACAAACGCTATATATCACTCACACATGGAATCTGAAAAAATGATACAAATGAACTTACAAAACAGAAACAGACTCACAGACCTAGAAAACAAACTTATGGTAATCAAAGAGAAAGCTGGGAGGGATAAATTAGGAGTTGGGAATTCATTAATAATTATAATTAATCCTATTAATTATAAGATTTTATACTGTATATAAAAGTGACAACAAGGACCTNGAGTTTGAGTGAACTCTGGGAGTTGGTGATGGACAGGGAGGCCTGGCGTGCTGCAGTCCATGGGGTCGCAGAGTCAGACATGACTGAGCGACTGAACTGACTCTGAGTGTATATATGTCAGTCCCAATCCCCCAATTCATCCCACTCTACCTTTCTGCCCGTGGTGTCCATATACTTGTTCTCTACACCTGTGTCTCTTATTTCTGCTTTGCAGGGAAGATCACCTACACCATTTTTTCCAGATTCCACATATATGTATTAATATACAATATTTCTTTTTCTCTTTTTGACTTCAATCTGTCTCTGGGTCCATCCACATCTCTACAAATGATCCAATTTCATTTCTTTTTATGGCTGAGTAATATTCCATAGTATATAAGTACCACATCTTTATCCATTCCTCTGTAGATGGACTTCACCTTACCACGAGTCCCTTCCTTTCATTTTAGGCATCCTCAAGTTTTTGCTGGAGGCTGGCGCCGAGGATAAGAGAGCAGTCCTAGAATCAGCCTCACCTCATCTCTCTCCTACTTTTCACCTTCTCCAGGAGTGATGAGCTCTGCTTACTTGTCTATTGCTTTTCTGTCCACCCCCTCCCACTGCTTCCAGCCCCCTGAGGCTTTCCAGTGCTAGGATATCTTTCAGCTCCCAACTGGGCAACACACTGAGCAAGCAGGGCAAAGTACATCCTGAACATCTCTCTTCTTATCCAATAGACACTCACATCTGGTGAATTCACACTTTCACTGGTTGAGATGTACGTGCAGTCAAACATTTGCATCAGCTACCAGCCCTCTACCTCTAGTACTGCACATGAAATAATATGAGCATTATCTGATATTTGTTTCTACCAACTGTAACACTAACTGAGGGGAGTACCAACTCACAAAATGTGTTTATCCCAAATGAGCTGTGTAAACCTTGTTTCAGAAGAAACAGCTTTTCCAGCAATCCCACTCCTGGGCATATACCCAAAAAAGATATAATTTTCTAATTTGAAAAGATACATGGCACACCAACATTCAAAGTTTTTACAGAGGAAAACTGTTTACAACAGCCAAGACATGGCAGTAGTCTAAATGTCTATCAGCAGAGGAATGGATTAAAAAAAAAAAGAGAAAGACAAACGCTATATATCACTCACACATGGAATCTGAAAAAATGATACAAATGAACTTACAAAACAGAAACAGACTCACAGACCTAGAAAACAAACTTATGGTAATCAAAGAGAAAGCTGGGAGGGATAAATTAGGAGTTGGGAATTCATTAATAATTATAATTAATCCTATTAATTATAAGATTTTATACTGTATATAAAAGTGACAACAAGGACCTACTGTTTAGCATAGAAAACTATATTCAATATCTCATAATAACCTATAATGGAAAAGAGTCTGAGAATGTATATATGTGTGTATGTATGTGTATATATATATATACACACACACATATATAAAACTGAATCATTTTGCTACATTCCTGAAATATTGGAAATCAGCTATATTTCAATAAAAATAAAAAAAAGAAACAGTTCTGGTGGAAGATCAGGGGTTTTCCTCTGTCCTGAAAAAAAAAAAAAAACCAATAATAAACAAAAATAGCAATAAGTCATGAGATCAAGCCCAGATGAAATTAGACCAGAAAAAATATTCTCTTAACAGAAAAAAGTCAATTTTAAAAGTCCCACTGACAAATTTACATGCATCCTGAGGAACTGAACCAGTCGTACTCCTGAACACAGGTTGATGAGGATGGATGCTTGAAGAAGGACCCCAAGGTTTTGGCCTGGTGGTGACAACTTCAAGAAGGGACATTTTTCAATTTTTAAGTGTTTAATGAAACTGTCAACTGAAACAGAGTCTTGTTCATTTTGCTCCAGAGGTCCAAAATAAGAAGAATGTGTAGAATTACAAGAAGGCAGGTGAGATTTCATATGAGGAAGAAAATTCTGATAGTTCATGGTACCTGGAAGTGAAAGGCACTGCATTGTGATCTCATTAACTGGGGAGGACACTATGTTCGGGGTTCCCACGTGGAATCCCAGGTGTGAAATGGAAAAGTCCTTCCAATTTGTAAGACTCTTTCAGAAGACAAACTCAATTTAACCTGAGTGAAACTGAAAGTGTTAGCTGCTCAGTCGTGTCCAACTCTGCAATCCCGTGGACTATACCTCACCAGGCTCCTCTGTCCATGGGATTCTCCAGGCAAGAATACTGGAGTGGGTAGTAGCTATTACCTTCTCCAGGGGATCTTCCTGACCCAGGGATCAAACCCAAGTCTTCTGCATTGCAGGCTGATTCTTTATCATCTGAGCCACCAGGGAAGCCCAAGCTAAATGTAAAAATCTATGAAGGTGATCAAAACAAAGAGCAAGAATGAACAAACTGATATTAGCAGTGGTTTAGATTTGACTGATTATGGAAAGTTATATACTAAAGTTTTCCTCTTCTCCTTGTCCCCCCTTTCCTTCTCTTAGTGAATAATAAATAATAAGATCGGAAAAATTAAGAACAATGTGAGGTGCTAGATTCCTCAAAGCTCAATAACTCAGAGCTCTACATGTAACAATTTTAAAATGTGTAAACTTATTAACCAGTTTTATTAGACATAATCATAATTGGTCATTAAAAATCATGATTTTCCCTAATCAAAGATGATTATCTACTCACCGATTTATGTTTCTAAATTAACAACGCTTTTCAAACATGCTTCTTAAGCATCAGGGTCCCTCCTCCCCTGAATTTCATCTTAATTCCCATAGATTTATTTCATTGTCTTTACTCTTTATGAATTTGGGCAGACACATTTGGAAAGACCTCAGGTATTACCTAAGGTCTTTTTATTTCTGCACCTTAACAGATGTATTCAGTATTCTGTCAGTTCTTGGTAATAACAGATTAAAGACAGGAATTGATTATGAGTTTTCATGTCATGGAATTTCATGTCAGTTTATAAGTTTACAGAAGCTTCTTCCTGTTCATTTAGTGTCAGGATTTATGCTTCTATGAAATTGAGCTTTTAAATGATCTTTGATTTTTTTCTCTAAGGAACTTCCTTTACCCATGTATCATGAACAAGTAATCAAGGGATTAAAACCCTTTACCAGTGTAAAGCTTATCCTATTAAAATAGATTTTCCATTTAGGAGTTATGAAATGGACAAAATATATGATTCTACTTTTTTTTTAACAGCTTCAATGAGATATAATTCGTATACAATTATCCATTTTAAGTAGACAGTTTGGTGGCTTTTGGTAGCTTCACAGAGTTGTGCATCGATCAGCAGAGTCAATTTTAGAACATTTTCATTATCCCCCCAAAATCCCTTCTGAGAGCCATCACACCTCCCCTTCTTTCCTCTAGGTTTGTAATGATTTTATTTTATAAGCTGCTGGTCTTTGTATTAGTGGCTGCCATCCAAGTGTAAAAGTTAAAGTGGATTACTCCTGGGGAAGAAAAGATCAGCATTCAGAATATTCTGGACCTGGCCCATGGTATCAAATGCAGGCAGGGGGAGAGCAGTTCTTGGCAGTCCCCCCACTACTTATATTTCTTTGGAAGATTCTACTATATTCAGACTTGGGGGACTGAAATCAACAGTAACTTTACCAGAAAGCCTGTTCTCAGAGCTAATTGAAGAAACCGTGCTTCCCAAGAAAAGCACCTAACAGCCCAAATTATCCTGCATATTGCTATTATACGTTATTACAAAGTATATGAGGCAATTAAAAAATTTTATAAAGTATTATAGCCCCTGATGTCAAATCCTCTTAAATTGCCTTACTTGGAAAATGACCAATGCAAGTCCCGTCAGAAGTTGCTGAAGAAATAGTCATAGAATCCATATTTCTTAGACAAGGGCAGCAGACCAAAATCACAGGGATTTTAGCAAGGGATAATTTAGTGTACATACAAGTCTCAGTGCACTTGAAAATTTATTGCAACATAAGTTAGACCAGCTGGGCTCGTTTCTGTCTGGATTTATGATGACGAATATTGCTATTTTCTGAACCATGTATTAGTTATATACATGTGACACAGCATACCATCAATTGAATTATGGCATTTGAGTCTAATTTTTCAAAATCCCTTGTTTTTAGGAAAGAGACACTGAAGGATTTAGAGTTAAAAGGAGTGTCAGGCTGCAACTTGCTCTTAAATGGTTCAGAAAAATTAATATGTGAATATGAGCATGTGTGTGCCTTCATGCTCACCATGCTCAGTTGCTCAGTCGTGTCTGACTCTTTGCAACTCCGTGGACTGTAACCCACCAGGCTCCTCTGTTCATGGGATTTTCCAGGCAAGAATACTGGAGTGGGTTGCCATGCCCTTCTCCAGGGGGTCTTCTCAACCCTGGGTTCCAACTCATCTCCTGCATTGGCGGGCAGGCTCTTTACCACCTGGGAAGCCCTATGTCCATGTGTATATACACATAAATATATGCATATTTTCATATATATTTACATGTAAATATACATATGGAGATAGAAAAAGGGGTAAAAATAAGTATAGTAACAAATGTTTACAAATGAAAAATGTCTTAATTTTTCCCTGAGACTGAAATTATATAAAAATTTTAAAGGAAGGAAACCTTCTTTTGGGAGACCATAAATAATAATAAACTATGTTCAGGGCCGGCAGTCAGAAGATGGAGCAGTGATAAAGCAGTCTGTGGACTCTGTACAAAGGACGTGAGGTGACCACGTGTTTCCACAGTAGGGGCGACTTCCATGCTTTCTTAGTACTAGCTTTTTATTTTCACAGTGCTTTAGAATATATCTGACCAAAATTCAGTGGGGGTGGGGANTAAACTATGTTCAGGGCCGGCAGTCAGAAGATGGAGCAGTGATAAAGCAGTCTGTGGACTCTGTACAAAGGACGTGAGGTGACCACGTGTTTCCACAGTAGGGGCGACTTCCATGCTTTCTTAGTACTAGCTTTTTATTTTCACAGTGCTTTAGAATATATCTGACCAAAATTCAGTGGGGGTGGGGAGTACTACAGATGCTCATCTGAAGTTTTTTCCCTTTGGAATTGCATTAGCAATTCAAATAAACCATCATTCATTGCAACTAGAGATTATTATACTAAGTGAAGTAAGTCAGAAAGAGAAAGACAAATACCATATGATACGACTTGTACGTGGAATCTTAAACGTGGCACAAGTGAGCTAACTTACGAAACAGAAACAGATTCACAAACATAGAAAACAGACTTCTGATTTCCAGGGGGGAGGAGGTGAAGGGGAGGGAAGGACTGGACTTTGGGGATTAGCAGATGCAAACTGTTATATATAGGATGGATAAACAACAAGGTCCTACTGTATAGCACAGAGAACTGTATTCAATATCCTGTGACAAACTATAATGGAAAAGGATATAAAAAAGAATATACGTATATGTTCGCTGTACAGCAGACATTAACACAGCCTTGTGAATCAACTCTAGGCAAATACAAAAATTTTTAAACCAGCAAAATAAAAGAAACAAAATAACAACCAGAAATATACCTAGACAAATAAAAAGTCATTGTCTTTTACACAACCTAAGGGTTATCTGTGGAACAGATATACTATAGTAATTATGTTACATGTGTGTCAACTCCCCATGAGTTGACCTTTCTTTCCGGATTATGGGAAATAATGTCAAGATGGGGCGTGTTGTTTATCTTTTTCACTGTACTGCTGGGTTTCCTTTAAATGTTTNGTTACATGTGTGTCAACTCCCCATGAGTTGACCTTTCTTTCCGGATTATGGGAAATAATGTCAAGATGGGGCGTGTTGTTTATCTTTTTCACTGTACTGCTGGGTTTCCTTTAAATGTTTTCAGGTGCACAGCTTCTATAGAAAATGTTCAAGTTGTAACGAGATAAAAATGATTTTCAGTCGCAAATGAGGACCAGAAAAGTTAACTTAATTTTTCAGAGTAGACATCGTGTGCCTCTCCGAATTCATTGCATTCTTATTTTTTATGCTTGTTCTGGCTTACTTCATTCACTTATGCTCACTGTTCTGGGGACTAGAAGGCCAAGACCAGGGCGACAGCATGGCAGGTTCTGGTGAGTGCCCTCTTGCTAGCTGCAGGCTGCCAACTTTTCAGGGCATCCTCACGTGGTGGATGGGGCTCGGGAGCTCTGTGAAAAAGTGGTCAAAGTGTCAGTTGCTCAGCCGTGTCCAACTCCTTGCATCCCCATGGACTGTAGCCCTCTAGGCTCCTCTGTCCATGGAATTTTCCAGGCGNGTTCTGGTGAGTGCCCTCTTGCTAGCTGCAGGCTGCCAACTTTTCAGGGCATCCTCACGTGGTGGATGGGGCTCGGGAGCTCTGTGAAAAAGTGGTCAAAGTGTCAGTTGCTCAGCCGTGTCCAACTCATTGCATCCCCATGGACTGTAGCCCTCTAGGCTCCTCTGTCCATGGAATTTTCCAGGCGAGAATACTGGAGTGGGTCACCACTTCCTTCTCCAGGGAATCTTCCCAACCCAGAGATTGAACCCCGGTCTCCCGCAACACAGGTAGACTCTTTACTGTCTGAGCCACCAGGGAAGCCCTTGGGAGCTCTGTGGGGCTTCTTTATTAAAGGGCCAGTCCCTCCCTAAGGTCCTGCCTCCTAATACTATCACTTCGGGGGTTAGAATTTTAACATATGAATTGGTGAGGGGGATACACACATTTGGCTTCCCAGGTAGTTCAGTGGTAAAGGGTCCACCTGTCAAGGCAGGAGACCTGGGTTCCATCCGTGGGTTGGGAAGGTCCCCTGGAGAAGAAAATGATAGCCCACTCCAGTATTCTTGCCTGGGAAACCCCATGGACAGAGGAGCCTTACAGTCTATCNGTAGTTCAGTGGTAAAGGGTCCACCTGTCAAGGCAGGAGACCTGGGTTCCATCCGTGGGTTGGGAAGGTCCCCTGGAGAAGAAAATGATAGCCCACTCCAGTATTCTTGCCTGGGAAACCCCATGGACAGAGGAGCCTTACAGTCTATCTAGTCTATGGAGTTGCAAAGAGTCGGACGTGACTGAACGTGCACACACACTTTCAGACTGTAATCTACCTAGTTGAAATAATTCAGGAGAAAAGGCAGCATGTCATTGTACCACTCAGGCTTTATTCATATGGTCCATTTCTCAGTTATGGGCTTGGGGCACAGGTTTAAGACAAACCTCCCGGAGTCCTTGGAATTTGGTGTCAACTGTTTCTGGAGCAGTTTTATGAAAAATAGAGCTCAGTTTTCCACTTCGGGTTTTAAATAATTCATTGATACTTATCCTTGAAAATATCTCCAGAATCTGTGCTACCAGCCATGAAAGTTTTATCACCACCATCTCGTGAGAGCTCATTTGTTAACTGGGAAGCAGTGATAAGCCACACTTCCTCCAAAGGCAGGAGGTACCATTGTCACTGGACCCTGGTCTTCTACTTGCAAACATTTGCTCTTACCTACTCCCAGGAAGGCCACTGGTGACAGAGATACCTGTGAAGCCAACTATCCATGTTAAAATGTCAATCCAGCCCACTGTTAAGGTAGCTGTCATTTAAAAATAAATTAATAAATAAAAACATGGCTGGTATCTCTGAACACAATCAAAGGACAATTTAGATGTCATGTGTGCACGTACATGTATGGTTTTGACTCCTTCCTAAAAAGAACCACTTAGGGAATTTCCTGGCAGTCCTATGGTTAGGACTTCATGGTTTCAGTGCTAAGGGCATAGGTTCAATCCCTGATCAGGGAACTAAGATCTTGCAAGCCACGAAATGTGGCCAAAAATAAAAATAGCCACTTAAAAAAATGGAAATTGAAGTTCCAATTTTCAAGTGAAAATTGAAGCAGTTGCAAATTAAAGTCCAAGCATTTATATCCCATCCTTTGAGCTTCTGGTTTGACTCAGCCTTGCAGATGTTTCATGGGCCCCAGGCCTATCACCACTCCTCTCTTCCTGGGACATCAGCAGGAAAAGCTCAGAGGAGCCCTTGTGAACTCACGGGATTGAGGAGAAAGCAAGAAGAATTTCTCTACCAAATTTGGCCATTTCCACAGAAACCTGTGGCCTCTCAATAAAAATATCCTTGTGGTCAGTGTTATCTGAGACCCTCCCCAAATCAGCAAAATGTTTGTCTGGTCATCCAGTGTTGCCCAGGGGAGTGAGGGTCATCACCTTTCTACCATCCACCTAAATTCCAACAAGGAAACATGTTAACATTTCCTCCCAGTGAGAGCTTGGAAAGGGGAGGCACAGGAACCAGGTTAATCTAAACTGTATTGGAGAAGATGTACCACATTATGAAACCTTAGAAACCCAAGCAGGAAGGAGGTTGCAAATCTTTACAGGTTCAGTGATGGGTGAGGCCAGACTGCTGTGAGCTCTTGAGTGATATAACCTGCTGGTGGCACGTGGCACTCACAGTCCTCCAGTCTCTACTTTTGCAAATGTTTGAAGTTTTGCAGGATGGAAAGTTTAAAATACTATATAAAACTAAAAACCAGATAGTGAGCTTTCTGCTGTCTAGAGAAAAACCTAAAGACAAACTGGTGAGGCCTCCCCTGGTTCTCCTGGGTGAAATAGAGCTCACTTCTTTTTTCCATCTTTTGTTTTCACAGTGTTACTTCGTAGACCAACCTGTGACATGTACGTGTGAGTGTGTATTTGTGTCTATGTCTGCGTACATGCCTACTCATTTGGCACCTGCCTTCCCTGTTATTACACAGTCTGCAAGAACTATGTCCGTTTTGTACATCACTGTTGCAAGGGAGCCATAAAGAGTTCCAAAGATAGATGTTGTGGGAATGAATGAATAAAATGAATGCATGACAACTAAATACCGGATCATCTTTTTCTTCTTTTTTGTCTTCTTTCAGTTGCAGAATTAAGAAAAATCTTTGAACCAAAGAGGAAAGAATTTTTAGAAATGAAAAGGTAAGATGTTCATTGTACCTAATGAAGAGGGAGAAGAGTTTGCCGAGCAGTAACCAGTGTTCCTAGGGAACCAGTGCCCCTGACTCACTCTGCCTCTATTGGTGTCTTGCACAGAAAAGAAAGAATTGCCCGGCGCTTAGAAGGAATTGAAACCGACACGCAGCCCATCCTCTTGCAGAGCTGCACGGGCTTGGTGACTCATCGCCTGCTGGAGGAGGACACGCCCAGATACATGCGTGCCACAGACCCGGCCAGCCCGCACATCGGTGAGCTTGTGGCCGGCAAGCCTCTCATCAGCCTTTTTTTTTTTTAATTTTTTAACTTTATTTATTTTTGGCTGTCCTGGGTTTACGTGGCTTCTCGGGTTCTCCCTAATGTGGTGAGTGGGGGCCACTCTAGTTTCTGTGGGCAGGCTTCTCTTTGCAGTGGCTTCTGCTGTTGTGGAGCACAGGCTCAAGGCATGCGGGCTCAGGAGTTGTGGCACATGGGCTTAGTTGCCCCACAACCTGTGGAATCTCAGTGCCTGGACCAGGGATCGAACCCATGTCCCCTGTATTGGCAGGCTGGTTCTCAACCACTGGACCACCAGGAATTCCCTATCATCAGCATTTTCTATCCAGCACTCCTGGCAAAGGAGATGTTGCAACAAGTGAACTGTGCAGAGTGTAATTTTTTTTAAGATATGTGTTTGTTAAAACCGGCAGCAACACCCATGTCAGCTCCACCATGCCTCCCAGGTGTGGTCCCCTGGTGTCACAACAAGAAAGGACCCCACTGTTGAGTAATTGATGACCAATCATTTCTCCCCCACCCCAGCCTGGGCCCCACCAGGGGCAGGTACTGGCTCTTTCTCTCCATCTCCTCAGGGCCCCAGCTGTCAGAGATCCTCAGGTTTGTTTGGGAAAGGGTGGAATAAGACAGCCATCTCTTATATATAATAGATTTAAACAGAATGCCCTGATGCCCAGCACAGGGCCGAGCTGCTTGCAGCAGGGAACTTAACAGGCAAAGCTGGGCCTCAGATGCTTAGGGGTCTCACTCTGTGTTTATGCAACAAATATCCTCTTTAAATTATTTGAATAGGTGTAATTTTAAATGCTTTGTGTATTTATTTGTTGTTAAATAGCATGTCAAACATGACTTAGTTTTTCTGTGGTTTCTCAGATGTTGGTATGGGCATCAGATCTCCCACGTGACCTTAGGAGAGAATGGCATATACGAGGCTGCTCTTCTGTCTGCATCCCAGGTTCTGCTGCTCTGTGCTACTGCTTTTAATAGCCAGAGGCTTCTAGTTTCTTCTTCAGAGGGAGGTGCTAGTCTCCCTTCATAATGTGATCAGTTTGCTTGTCTCTACAGTTTCTGGTTTTCTAGGGCTAGAAAACCAGAGAACTAAGATTTTTTTTTTTCTCATTACACACATGAAGAATCAAGAATACCCAGAGTACCAAAATAAATCCTACTGTGTATAAAATGTGTCATATGACCTTGTAAGCATCCTGTTAGTCAGGAAGAATTATTTAACAAACTTGTCTTGGGAAAACTGGGATGGCAATGGGGAGAGACAATGTCCCATCCTCACTTCCTACTCAACACAAAAATAAGAGTCAGTGACTCACATCATTAATTGTAAGAGAATAATTAAGAATATGGAAACAAAAATGAATATTTAGATCCATTTGAATGGAAATGGACTTTCAAAACACAGAAATAGTGGTAGAAATCACCAGTGACCAGGTCAGTTGATTTGACTACATAATGAACATCTGTGCTTCCAAGACAATCTTCAACAGACTTCACAAAAAATTAAGTTTGGAAATATTCATGAGAAATATAAAGAACTCATATACCTATAAAATTTTATATAAATTGATTAAAATGACACTGTGAATCAAAAGAATATAGAGCAACAAGCTTGACCAGATATTCTAGAGGAGAAAAAGATAGTAAAATGGCTACTCAATAATGAAAAATGCATGCATCCTCTTTTTCCTGGTAATCTAGGGCAATTTTTAATTTTTTGGAGAAACATGACATCATGACAAACATTTTTAGTAATATGGAATAATTTATATAAATCCAAAACAGAGGTGTAAAATGAAGTACAACAGATACAGATAGATAATAAATTATATGATTATTTGACATTCTCATTTATAGTTTTATATATTACAAGGATGCTTTCTTTATTTTTTATTGAAATATAGCTGATTTACAGGGTTGAGGTAATTTCTGCTGTACAGCAAAGTGGTTCAGTTTTACATATATGCACATTCTTTTTCATATTTTCAAAGGTGATTTTTTTTAAATTAGTGTTTGTGAGAGAACATAAATTTCAGGTTTCACTGTAAATTGATGCAAACTTTATAGAAATTAATTTGACAATATAGCAAGTATCTTAAAATGAGGTACCTACTGGTAAAGCAATTCTACTTTTATGCAACTACCTTTTGTAATTGTAATCAGAAAATAAGATGGATTAAAAGTTAGAATCGATTTAAATGCCTAGATATATGAGATAGCTTAAATTGATTCTAAAATGCCTGTTGAATAGTATAAAGCCTTAAAAAATGATATCTTCAAAATAAGATTTGCAAGCAGGGAAATGTTTTATGTAGAACATTGAGTTTATGTAAAATATAAGTTATTTAGAAAAAAATCACTAAGACTAGAAAGAGTATATAGAAAAGTTTAGCAAATTATGTATTTATTTATTACTGATGATTATAGATTAGTGATTATTGGTGACTTGGGGGCTCACTTTCCTGTGTTTTCATTGTAGATCTTTTCTACATCACACATGCATAGTGTAATTGGAAAAAGACACTTCTGTTAACAGAGAGCGCCACCACTACCTGGCGGATACTGACATGGCCCATTATTATTATAGTTACTATCAGATCCTGAGAAACCACACTCTGTCACTTGTCAAATTACAGCAGTTCAAATATCTGTTATCCTTTCTAGAGGACTCTGAACACATCCTCTGGCCTCACACATGAAATATTAAACTCAAAAGCAGAAAAGTACACGAATAAGGGGAAGTGACACTGAGCAGCAGTGAAGGCGGTCAAGATTGAGCTTTAAGCCGAGGCCATGCCTGACGTGGCTTGTGCGGTGCACAGAGCATCTCAGCCCTTAATGTATTTCCCTGCAGACCTCAGACTTCCTCAGCCTCCCAGGTAAATCACTGTAGGCAACCTCAAGGAGGTGAGACATTTGCTCTTCACAGCCTGGCCCCTCAGTGTGTTGTGTACAGAACAGAGTAGAATAAATGCATGTCTTTGATTGAATTCTGTGTACATGATCTTCTTGTAGGTCGATCAAATGAAGAAGAGGAAACTTCAGATTCTTCACTAGAAAAGCAGACTCGATCCAAACAGTGCACAGAAACCTCAGGCATCCATGCTGACTCCCCCTACAGCTCAGGCATCATGGACACCCAGAGCCTCGAGTCCAAAGCCGAAAGAATCGCCAGGTACAAAGCAGAGAGAAGACGGCAGCTGGCAGAAAAGTATGGGCTCACCCTGGATCCGGAAGTGGACTCTGAAACTCCATTTCGATACAGCAGGTCCAGAAAGGACCCCGAGGCTGCGGAGAAAAGGGGGGGGAGAAGCGAGCGATCGGCCGAGTCCAGCAGAGACTCCGGCTCATCCTACTCCAGGACTGAGCTCTCGGGGCTCAGGACCTGCGTGGCTGAGTCCAAGGACTATGGCCTCCACCGGAGCGACGGTGTTTCCGACACAGAGGTGCTGCTCAACGCAGAAAACCAAAGACGCGGTCAAGAGCCCAGTGCCACCGGGCTGGCCCGAGACCTGCCCCCTGCCGGGGAGGTGTCCTCCTCCTTCTCGTTCTCCGGCCGAGACTCTGCCCTCAGTGAAGTGCCAAGGTCCCCAAAGCCAGTGCACAGCCTGCCCAGTCCATCGCCTGGGCAGCCGGCCTCCCCAAGCCACTCTGCCAGTGACCTGCCACTCCCTGCAGAGGCTCGAGCCAGGTAAGTGTTGACCCACCGTCACCTACATCCCCTCTGCCACTTCTGTGTCGAGATTTGGGGTCCTCAGAGCTCTGCAAAGTTCTGGGCTAACTACAGAAAGAATGATATGGATGATTTCTTTTCATTTTCACAATGTCAACACAGGTTCTACCAAAGTAGGAAGCTTCCCAATTTAGTTCTTGGTTTTTTTTTTTTTTTTAAAAGAATAAACTGAACAGGTGTTATGGCGACACATTTTCAAGATCTTTCTTCTATTTCTCACCTGCCTTTAACAAATGTCTTTTCCTTCGTTTTCCTGTGATCATACTCAAGACTTTGGAGCCATTGTTTCTGTTGCTGTCATTTAAAATCACCAAGTGGAAGGGCACCACTAACCAATTTCCACTGGGTCTCCGTTTAGGTTATGTGAATTATGCCCAGTATACACCGAATATGACTATAACACATGTTACTTAAGTATATCAGCATGCTAGGGATACTGCTGTGTATCAAAGCACCTCATTGAAAAGATCCACCAGTAGGAGAAATTGCTGCGTCATAGAGTCTGCAAATGGGAAATCAGAATGGATAAAATCAGAAAGTCAGATGCCCGCTGAGGATATATGTTTCTCTCTCAATTTAAATATCTAAGTTTAAATTTGGGTTCAGTTTAGATATTTAAATCTAAAAAGTGTGCTGAACAATTAGAATGCAATTTACATAAATCTCCTACTTCATGGTTTAGGCTAATTGTCTAGGCAGACTCCTAAATGTATTTTTTCAGTTCAAATAAACATTAGGTTTGCAGGTGAATTGAGGGGGATAAGAACCTGAGATCAGGCAAATTTATTTTAGGAAAAAAAAAAAGCATGATGGAAAATACTGCTGTTTATTCCACGTTGGGACAAAGTAAGTATGGCCATCTCCACATGGTAGTTTTACATCTAAAACAGACTATTTCAGGTATGGAAGTGTATTGACTCAGACCAGCTGCTACTGGCTTGACCATCTACACTAGAATACTTAGAGATATTAGCTTCTAAAAGAGAAGGCAATGGCAACCCACTCCAGTACTCTTGCCTGGAAAATCCCATGGACAGAGGAGCCTGGTAGGCTGCAGTTCATGAGGTCCCTAAGAGTCAGACGCGACCAATCAACTTCACTCTCACTTTTTACTTTCCTGCATTGGAGAAGGAAATGGCAACCCACTCCAGTATTCTTGCCTGGAGAATCCCAAGGACGGGGGAACTTTGTGGGGTCCCACAGAATCGGACACAACTGAAGCGACTTAGCAGCAGCAGCTTCTAAGAGAATTCAATAGTTTGGATCCTGATTGTAGTTTGAGGGCCTTTGTTCATCCTTCAGGCTAAACTGCTCAAAGTTTAGGGACTTATTGTCTCATATTTTGAAACATATGTTATAGTCATATTCTTTTGTTTTGGGAAATTTGCATTTCGTGTTAAAAACAATGTTCTTGGGTTAGTTATACTCTATCAAAGCAAACTCTTGGTGAGCTATGTGAGCAGGACAAAGGAACCTAACATCAGAAATTAGAAAGTTCGAGTTGTGTGGGTTATATGGTTTAAAAAATAAGGAGTCCAATTTTTGATTGCCATATCATGAAAACTGTTTATCATCGTGGTGTCTGGGTTAACCATCTACATCACATATCATCAGTTCTCAACAAGATTTTTGAAGCCTGGTGGCTCAGAGGTTAAAGCGTCTGCCTGCAATGCAGGAGACCTGGGTTCGATCCCTGGGTCGGGAAGATCCCCTGGAGAAGGAAATGGCAACCCACTCCAGTATTCTTGCCTGGAGCATCCCATGGACGGAGGAGCCTGGTGGGCTACAGTCCACGGGGTAGCAAAGAGTCAGACACGACTGAGCAACTTCACTTTCACTTCACTTATAATAATAAAAACTGTGCAGAGTATTCCAGGTAAAATGATAGGATACGTGATAGTTCTGTGTGAGTTAAAATCTCAATATTCAAAAATGTATATCACTTAAAATCTTAAGAGCCCACTTCCCTCCAGGTTTTGTTGTTTTTTAAAGATTTTTGGCTGTGCTCGGTCTTCATTGCTGTGCGTAGGATTTCTCTAGCTGCAGAGTGGGGGCTGCTCTTTAGCTCAGGTGCTCAGCCTCAGTGCGGAGCACGGGCTGGAGGGCACACGGGCTCAGTAGTTGTGGTGCACAGGCTCCAGACCCTACAGCACATGGAAGCTTCCTGGACCAAGGATCAGACCTATGTCCCCCATAAGGGCAGGAGAGTTTTAACCACTGGACCACCAGGGAAGTCCTCTCCTGGTTATTTGACAAGGCATGTTACCTGGGAGTGTTCATACACCTAGCCTCTGCTTGACAGTGCCTTTCTTTCACAGAAGAAAGGCTTAAAAGAATGAAGAAATTGTAAAGGAGTTTGCAAGGAAGCACATGCCTTGTTTTTTGAAGCCACTCAAGACATACAAATTTGCAGGCCAAGAAACACAAACCATTTCATATAGAGAAGGAAAAGACCAGAGAGGTGTTTACATTAAAAAGCAAGGAAAGTAATGTGTGACAGGTATGATGTTAAAATAGCACTGGAATTTAGTCCACAGTGACTTCATTTGTTCAGCTTTTAAAGATGGATTTAAGTGGATTTAACATTCTGCTGGTAGTCCTTTCTCTAGAGCCAGGAAATTCAGGTGTCAGGGGGTCATTGTTGTCTGACTTCCATTTGGGGAGAAGAGAGACAAAAAATACTTTGTGAATTAAAACAACAAAGAACTCTTGGTGACCCAGTAACTGTAAGTGAAAATAAGATGATATCTGACCTGGAAACATATGACAGAGAAGTTTAGAAGATTAAGAGATGACCAGAAAAATATCTACAAATGACAAAACAATTGACTAGCATACTGGCTTTGTCCTATCACTGAATGGAATCTTTTTCTCACTGCTATACTTTACTCTTATCCCTGTAAATCTCTGAATTAGGCGGTTTTGGGATTATTTGGGATTCATTTCTTCTCCATCATTTCATTTTATGCTCACTAGGAAGAGGATGCCGTTTGTTTCATTAATTAAATAGGGATACATCACTCATGAAAATAGCATCCAAAGACTTCACACAGTGTCCTGAAAATTCAGATGTGAGCCAGATATCGAATGCATAGTTTTTTATGTTCTCATATATGCTAATGCAAATATATGTACAAACAGAATAATCATTAGTTCTTGTACTATACTGTTTTTAAGCATTATAAGGTCAGTAACAGTTTTTAGGGCAATATTTAGCTGAGTGATAAGTTTATTTTCATAACTCAGTTGGTAAAGAATCCACCTGCAATGCAGGAGACCCTGGTTTCATTCCTGGGTTGGGAAGATCCCCTGGAGAAGGGGTAGGCTACCCACTCCAGTATTCTTGGGCTTCCCTGTGGCTCAGCTGGTAAAGAATCTGCCTGTAATGTGGGATACCTGGGTTTGATCCCTGGGTTGGGACGATCCCATGGAGAAGGGAAAGGCTACCCACTCTGGTATTCTGGCCTAGAGAATTCCATGGACGGTATAGTCCATGGGGTCGCAAAGAGTTGGACACGACTGAGCGACTTTCACTTTCACAATGATCCATTTATATGATAGAGAAGATATGTATGTATGTATGTGTGTTATATATATGTGTATGTATGATAGTAACAGAGTCTTTAGTTCAGAAATCTTGTCAGTTGTCCAGGAATTCATATGAAAATATTGTTCGGTAGCAAACTAAGAACATACATAGTAACAGAGCAATATATATATATATATATATATACACACACACACACACACACACACACATAATATTTTACATATTCATCTCTATATATGCTATATTGGTAACAGAGAATAAATCACATGCCACCCACCATTCCCTCGTCCTACCAAATTCTGTAAATTTGGAATTTTAGGAATTGTGTTTTCCAAATAGATGGTATAACTGAAATGAACCAATCTTTGTTAATTTGGCCACTGTGAATTTTAGAGTAAAATTCCAAGGTATTGGGAGCCTCTATGTTATTCAAAATTTTTAAGTCCGAGCTCCATTAGAAATCTTAAATCCAAAGCCCTGGTCAGTTTGCTATTTGGTGCATCTCTTAATGTCACAAACAATGAAGTGCATCATCTGGGCTAATTTTGTGAGTGCAGATCGCACACCCCCCACCCCCCATCCCACACCTGCCCTTCTCCTGAGCATGTGTATTTCCCTACAGGAACTGGGAAGAAGAGAAGCACACCTAATTTTCTAGTGGTGATCCGCTCTAGAGAACCCCTGGGGTTTTATTATTATTATTACTCTCCTGGGATCCCCACCACTCCTTTCCCACTTAGTGAACTATCATTTGTGGCCAGGAGACTGATGGTGGGGGTTTCATGCAGCGCCGACTCTGACCTTTGATTGGGGCTGGCCGCCATTGGTGAATGATGGTTTGAACGGGGCTTCCTCAGAGCTGCGCACTGGCCGCGCAGTAGGCCAGGGCCCCCTCCAGAATGAACCATTTCTGCAACACTGTGACATGCAGACTCTGGCCATCCAGGAAGGAAGCGGGATTATGATGCAGTCTTATCCTTTCTTTTTTTCTTTTTCTGTTTTAATTCAAAACTGTTTTGTTTTGGGAATTCCCTGATGGTTCAATTGTTAGGATTCTGTTCTTTCACTGCCAGGAGCCGGGGTTCAATCCCTGGTCAGGGAACTAAGAGCCCACAAGCCGTGTGCTGCAGGCAAAATAAATAAAAGATTTTGTTTTGTTTTAAATTTTATTGAAGTGTAGTTAATTTCTGCTGTACACGAAAGCCTTTTCCATGTTCTTTTCCATTACGGTTTATCAAGGATATTGAATAGTTCCCTGTGCTATACTATAGGACCTTGTTTATCCATCCTATATATAATCGTCTGCATCTGCTAATCCCAAACGGCCAATCCATCTCTCCCCCACCTTTCCCCCTTGACAACCACAAGTGTGTTCTCTGTGTCTGTGAGTCTCTTCCTGTTTCATAGATATGTTTATTTCTGTCGTATTTTAGATTCCACATGTAAGTGGTGCCTTGTGGTATTTGTCTTTATGAGGTACTTCACTTAGTATTATAATCTCTCTAGGTCCATCCAGGTTGTTGCAAATGGCGATATTTCATTCTTTTTTGTGGTTGAGGAATATTCCATTGTGTATGTATACATCACATCTTTAGCCATCGTCTGTTAATGGACACTTAGGCTGTTTCCATATCTTGACTATAGTGAATAGTGCTGCTATGAACATTAGGATGCACGTGGATTCTCAAGTTTAGAGTTTTTATCCTTTTTTTCCGATCGTTTGCGCATTTCCCAGTGTGAAGTTTGCATCTAAAAACGGTCTCCAGAGTCTGGAGCTCATTGTTTTAGTTAATTGGCTAGATGCTGAGTGAGGCAACTGCCTCTTGACCATTGGCATTCCTGGGTCAGCTTCTGTCTCTGCCACGGCAGGAAGTTTCCTAACACAGAGTCTACATTGGGGCAGAATGTCGTGGGAACAGAGATCTGTGAGGATCTACTCTCTAAAGAGACCGCTGGGTATTTCTCACATGTCTGTGTTTGTATTGACACAAGATTGCTTTCACCTTTTCAGTTCCTGTCTCCCCAGACATCACTCTTGTCTTGTTCTTCTAGCTTTGGGCCATTTTTACAGTTAATTCATTGCCTTTTTTTTTCTCTCATTTTATTCTGTTTTCACTGTCAAGAGTCCATTTCTATCAACTGAACAAAATAAGATGATGCCACCCAAAATACTAGCTGGTATGTCCCCAAAATTCAAATGTCTGATAGATTTTAAAATACAATATTTTGCCTGTGTAATTGTGGCTTTGCACATTCATATACCCGTGTGAATGTGCAAAGCAATCATTAGCAGTTTTTCTAAACAAGCAACTTTTAGCAAATAAACTGTTAATTTGAATGAGATGCTGGTGTTAATAGCTATTCTTCTGAAGCTGAATCATGTTTTATAATTAGGAGCTGTTATATAATTAGAGCTAGACACCCACAGGGTGAAACCAATTTTACTGCACTGGATTTGACTTCATTTTGGTGGCAGGAATCACTTTTTCGTCCATTAACTCTTGGGGTTATGAGGAGTCAAAGCATGTCATTTTATTAGATACTTAGGGATGCAAACCCAGAGCAACTCCTTTCCATGACAACTTAGGGTGAGTTCTTATTTCCTGGTGATATAATTCTCCAGTTGCCACATCATAAAAAAAAAAAAAAAGTTCTCTTATACTCAAGGTCACCATCTCTTTCACAGGTAACGCTATGGCCCTCTCCTGCGGAGATAGCCACTGCCCAATAGAGAGCTGGCTCACCCCAGGACCCCACAGAATCGATACTGTGTTAAAGAATGTTAAATTCTTAAAATCAGAAATAACCTGGGAGATTATGTAGTTTCAAACTCTATTTTATACATGAAAAGCTCTGAAGATGAAAGACTTTAAGTAACTAGATTAGGATCGTATAGCTGAGTCCATGATCTGGTCAGTCATTCAAGGTCTCTGAATCCATCAGAGTTCTTCATGACACGTTGCTCTTGTTACTGATGTCAGTTCTATTTTCCATCATAGTAGAAAAAAGAGGTAGTTGTTTTTGCCCTTTGAAGGCTAGAAACTTTAGGATATAAGATTGGGGATATTATAGAAAACATTTAAATGTGGATTTACATAAGGTATTTAAAAACCTCATCCCCATAAACAAAATGAAAACTTGTAGTCAGGGTGGGGGAAAACTCAAACTCAGTAGGCATCTGTCCATCCACCCAAACCTGAGAGGTCTTGATTTATGGGTTAATTTCAGCTCTGAAGTAGTTTAGCTATTCATTCAAGAAAGCTATCTTGTGCCAGGCACTGTGTTTCTGGGTGGGCATGTTACTATTATTTTTTTTTTAAGTGTGTGAGTTAGCCACAACACAGTGGGGCAAATCTGATTATAGAGCCCAAGGTTGGGTGCCATGGGAATAGCAAGATAAGTTGTTCATCTTTCCTCTTCGGAGAAGTGGTCGTAGTTGAACTAAGTCCTTAAGGATGTGGTGAGTTTGCTAGACATGAAGAAATGGCTGCTCCAGGTGACCTAGAAGGAAGGGGATGGGATGAGATGAGATAGTCAGGTGGTGACCAACCACGGGACAGCTTATGATGAGGAATGTGGCCTTCTCCTGGTGGACAGTACAATGGGAAGTGCCCAAAGGATTGGAAAGCAAGGATGCTTGGTTATGTACTTTAGAAAGAATTCTCTGGAGGAGTGTGGGGAATGTGGCTGAAGGAGAACTGACTCCAGTCAGGGAGGCCACTAAGAGGGGGTTGCAGTTACCTACACATGAGGTGATGCAGTCTTGGTTCCACGTTGGCCTTGGTTCTTAACTTGGTCCTGTTTGGCATGTCATTAGGTGATCTGGGAGACACCAATTTCTGGAGGAGGGATTGTAAATAAATTTGATGGTAGGAAGAAAGGAAGAGGGGGAGGGATTGAGAGAGAAGAGATTAGAGGAGATGAGGAGAGAGAGAAAGAAGGAAGAGCATGGAGGCAAGAGAGCGCCTGTACCTGGAATGATGGTAGGAAACTAACAAGATGAAATTTAAGAAAGAAAGTCCTGTATTTAGAAGGGGGAAAAAAAAATCAGTGTATGAATTCAGGATTGGAGAAACTTGATGTAATAGCAGTTCATGTGAAGCAGACCTAGGAGTTCTAGTTGACAATAAGTTCTTTATGTGACTGCCAAGATGGCTAGTCCCATCTTGGAGGACATTGATGAATGTGAATTGTCAGTAACACAGGTAGCACTAGTCCGCTTGTGTTCTCCAGTGGTCAGGTCACATCTGGGGGTCTCATTCTCACTGAGCTCTTGACCAATGAGAATACTTTCAGAGAGTCCACCTTCACACCTGCCCTTTCCAAGTTTGTATAACTTTCTCCCTGTCTTAATAGAAACCGGAGTCATTTTTGGAGTCTCTTACACATTCTGTGCTGCTGGATTCCCAAACCAGTCTGTTCTCTTTATCAGATTGTCCTTTTCCCAGTATGGTTATAAAGCTGAAACTTGACTTGCCACAGGGAGCCCTAAGTTTATCTGTTTGACTTCTTGATGATGTTTCGGCCAAAAATGGGAAAGGGGAGAAAGACCTCATGTACCAAATGAGGGTCTCACAAAGGCAGCTTCCCCTGTGCTTCATGTCTCAGGAAGAGGGACATCTAGATGCCCAGTATCCTACAGCAAAGCTGACACACCCAGATAAGGATGTTAGCAGTTTTGTCAGGATTTCCCCAAATATGGCGCCATGAATCCGATATTAAGCCAATCCATAAGACTGGTAAGGCTGATCTCAGGGATAGCATTACTTTTGTAGCAGTCTTGCAGGAAGAATAGATACCGCATCTCAGTCATTTTCCCAACTCCTTCCCCTCGTCTAACACATATCAAGGGCCTCCATCAGTTATTTCTGAGTGAATGTTCTGCTGTTTTCCACGTCTTCATAAAGTGTCAAGAAATGATAGCAGTGCTGCTTGAAATAGCCAGTCTGCAAACTCTATATCAGCCCCCAACATATAAGGGACTTGCAAGGAATGTAGGCCATGGGTCTTTTCCTTCCTCAAGAAAGCTGTGATGGGAAGAAGGGATCACTGACCTACGCAGCAGGCTCAGAGACCATCATTTACATTCTGGTCCAAGCCTTTTATCTCACTGTGGACCAGTGACCCCAGTCAGCAGAGTATGCTTGGAGCAGCCCTTGTTTATACTTCAGGGTTCTTTCCACTTTGTCTGGGCTTGGAATCTTTGAACATGGTCTTGAGTCCATGTGCTTGTAAATCCCGTTCATCTGTGAGTGGGGATTGTGAAACATGAACCAAAAAGTCGCTGGCTGCTCCGGGGGCCTTTCGAACTCGGTCTCCAACCCCAAAAGGCTGATTCTAGGCTGGCCCCACAGCCAGGGCAGTTGAGTTCCTACCTTACTTTGTTTGGTTACCTCGTTAGAAGTCAAGTAGGAGACATGGAAACCCATGTCCATCTGGAAAGGGGAAGCTTGATCCCCTTGGAAGATCCCTCCAGTCCCTTCCTCAGACTCAGCCGTTCCCTCTGACACTCTGGTCCATCTGCACATAGCTTTCGCTCTTTTTCAGCCAACCTTGCAGCATTTAGGCCTTCAGCGCTGAGATTAACCCTGAGGGAAACTGGGATAAAGTGGTTATCTCACATGTTTATCTTGCTCCTGCCCCAAAAGACTCTGTTTCTACCTTTTGATTACTCAGGAAGTCTTTACTCCATGATCCAACAGTGAGGCTTTTTTAAAAATTGTGTTGAAGTAGAGTTGATTTATAATGTGTTAATTTCTGCTGTAAAACAGTGATTCAGTTATACACACATACACATATATAAACTTTTCTTCATATCTTTTTCATTATGGTTTAAATCAGGATATTGAATATAGTTCCCTATTCTTTATAGTAGGACCTTGTTGTTTATCCACTCTCTCTATATAGTAAGTGTTAGTCGCTCAGTCGTGCCCAACTCTTTATGACCCCATGGACTGCAGCCCACCAGGCTCCTGTGTCCGTGAGATTCTCCAGGCAAGGATACTGGAGTGGGTTGCCATTTCCTTCTCCAGGGGATCTTCCCAACCCAGGGATCGAACCTGGGTCTCCTGCACTGAAGGCAGATTCTTTACCGACTGAGCTACAAGGGAAGCCCTCTCTATATATAATAGTTTGGTTTTGCTGATGCCCAACTCCCAATCCTTCCCTCCCCTACCTCCCTGTTGGCAACCGCAAGTCTCTTCTCTGTCCCAGCAGTGATATATGTTTAAGTTGTGATATAATTTACATCAAGATGCACATAGTATTTTAAGGATGCAGGCCAGTGAGTTTGGGGAAATGTATAACCATTCCCCATGTCAAGAGAGAAAAGGTTTCCGTCACTGCTGTATCTCTGGCCACCAGTGTTGATTCTTGACTTTGCAAGGGCCTCACTTAGCTCTTATAGGCTGGTAGTATCATCTATTGAACTCATTATGTTTGTATGAAACTAATCCTTCCCACTGTTAATTTTTTAACCAAGTCTTAATTATTAAAGATAGTTAAGCATAATGTTAAGGGACATAAGACAACATTATCCATGCAAGATTTAAAAAATACAGAAGAACCCAGGGTTTCATTGCCACTATCCAGATGTGATCTCTTTATTTTTTTCATGTTTTAAAATGCTCAGCTACTGTTATTTCATCTTAAAAAAAAAAAAAAAACAGCACCTGCTGGGCCCCAGAAATACATTTTGTACTTCGATGAAAAGATGTATCTTTTCATCTGAGCCTGGCCTCTCTCGGGCACCCTGCAGGCTTCCATGGTGGGAACCTTGGTCCCTACCTTCCCTTATGTTCCACACTTGCAGGTGCCCATGAATTTCCCAGATTGGGGCTGCACATTCTTTTTTCCAGTTGTGTCAGGTCTTAGTTGTGGCACTGGGTATCTTCATTGCCTCATTCAGAATCTTTCTTTGCAGCGCAGGGACTCTCTGGTTGTGTCACGAGGGCCCCTGAGCACACAGGCTCAGCAGTTACAGCACATGGGCTTAGTTGCTCCATGGCATATGGGATCTTAGTTCCCTTGCATTGCAAGGCTGATTCTTAACCACTGGACCACCAGGGAAGTCCCAGTGTTGTACTTCAATTCATCATTTTAGGACCCAAGGCATGCTTCTAATCAAACAGAAGAGATTGGCACAGACATGGAGAACAGACTTGTGGTTGCCAAGGGGGAGGAGGAAAGGAAAAGAAGAACCAGGAGTTTGGGGTTGACAGATACAAACTACTGTATGTAGAGACTGAGTAAACAGCCGACTCCTACTGTATAGCACAGGGAACTATATTCAATGTAATGGAAAAGAATATATATGTGTATAACTGAGTCACTTTGCTGTGCAGCAGAAATTAATCCAGCATGATAAATCATCTATACTTCAAGAAAAAATAAAAAACTTAAAAAAGGAAGAGATTGAGGTTGCTATTTGATATGAAATGGTTAGGAAAGTGTCTCTAATAATAGTTGAGCAGAGACCTATGTAATGAAAGGCAGCCAGCCCATGTAGCTGTGGGGGTGGACGAGTCCAGGGAGAAAGAGTTCAGTGAATATCTATCATTTTGTATAGATACAAAATCAAAGATATAGAAAAAAAATTTTTTTGCTTGTAATGAGAACTCATATATATCATATAGCACTGTTACTTGTATTTGCCATGTCATACGTTACATCCCTAGAACCTGTTTACTTCTAACTGGCCTGATAATTTTTTAGGGTTATATTGACCAAGTTTTATTCTGATTAATGAAGATTATAGTCAGAAAGTTGTATGGTATATGTCACAGGTTGCAACACATTCTATTGTACAAAAAGCATCTGGGCCTTAAAATAACTGTGAGGTAGGCATATGAGTCATTAACTGATGATTTTCAAAAGCAAGTATCCATTGTGCTCTCTCTATCCCAAGCTATATTAATTGCCTTTTAAACTGCAGACAATATGCAGAACTATTCCTATGTTTAAATAAATGCTGAGAGATTAGATCCTTTATCATTGGAAATAAAAATATCTTTCCATAATCTGAGTATTTTATTTACCGTGGGCTCAGTGGCAAGACAGAAAGGTGGGTCATAGATTTGGGGATAGACAGACTGGAGAACAGGGATCCATGCCTAAGTGTGACAGATTGCAGTGGTCACAACAAAATGCACAATATTGGTGGCCAACAGGTTCTTGCCTGGGATTTTGAAACAAAACCCAAATTAAAATGATTTTTAGAAACTAAGAGAATTTTGTTTTAGTTATTATTCTGTTCTTTGGGAAATGTCTTTGATCTGTGTTTCCAGTCTGGTATTGAAGGACTCTTACAGGTAGGCTGGTAAGATTTTGAGCTGGTAAACATTTTAACTAGCATGTAGAGTCCCCATGCTTCTTTTTCTGTTTTGTAACAGCATGCAGGTCAGTGATTTGGGTAGTCCTCCTGTGTCTTGCTTTATATTCTGATGGCAAGATTTTCCTTGCTACTGATTTTTTGGTAAGATATCTTCAACCTGGCATTACAACTTTGTCATATTCGACCTTGCATTATATTTGATTGCGTGTTGAAGAATGAGTGTGTCAATCCTATGTTATCTTGCCCAACACAATGTTAGTTTTTGATGGCTGGTGTGATGGCTAATTTACCTTGGCTACTTCTCAGGCCCCAGCTCAGTGTTTTGTACATAGTCAGAACTCAACAAACATTTATCAAATGAACTTGTATTAGTGTTTGGTAACTGTTGGTTGCATTATTCAGTGATAAATATAAAAGAAAAATGTAGACTAGCAATTAAAGATATGATCTTATGGAATTTCTTTTTTATTCATAGCCCTTATTTCATATGTATTGTTTTGCGTGGACACTATTTTTATATTTGGCTATTTACCGGTGTACCTTTACAGAACTTACAGATTTACAGATGATAATTTGTATTTTTAATTCAACCTCCTACAAGAGAATTGTCTGGTATTTACAGGCAGAATATGACTGTAGCAGACTCTTGATATTTCCAAATGATCTCACAAAGCACTTTATCTGGTGGCTTCAGATATATTTGTTCTATCTTGATAACTGTAATAAACGAACGTCTTGGACATTCCGTGCACCAGATAGAAACCCCATGGCAAAACGTGTTTAGACATTTTCAAAAGCCAGCATTATTCCTTACTTAGGAGAAGTCAGCCTTGAGGGTTTTAAATGACGATAATGATGTCTGTATGTGTTGACGTTTTCATAGGCTTTACCTGAAGTTTTGTGTTTTTTTGTACAAAATAGTACCGGGAAACCCAAACATGAGTGGTTTCTCCAGAAAGATTCCGAAGGGGACACACCTTCACTTATCAACTGGCCGTCCAGGTATCTCCCAAGCTGTCAGCTTGTGTTTAGTGAGTGTGTTCCTGTCCCGCGCGTCACCGAAACTAACTCGCCTCTGCCCTCTTTTTGGTGGCAGGGCTTTTGAAAATAATGTGTTCAAAAGGGGGCTGCTGGAAGTTGCTTTCTAATCATTCCTTTTTCTCCTTCGACTGTCCTAATGGCTGCTCATACTGTTCCCTTTGGCTTCTCTTTTGAAAAATCTCCTGATTCCACCTCTGGCTTTTCTCCTTTCTCACCACTCACATGCTGCCAGGAGGGAGCGGAAGTGGGCACATAACCAGCATCTCTGGGCTGCTCCCTTGAGCCAGGCTAACCACCCAGGGTCCCATCTTTATCATCAGCTCCCCTGTCCTGGCCTTCCAGCCTCCTCCTCTCCATGTTGCCTGTCTCTCAACCAGTTGTTAATTTCCGCAGCTACGTATAGGGCATCTGGATTTCAAAGCAGACAAAAACCCCCTCTTGCTTCATTTTTAAGGTTGGGGGCAGGGAGAGACAGAAGGAGTAAGAATGAGTAAGTCATTGGCAGGACAAAGCACCCATGTATCGAGTTTCTAACAGTCACTTTGTTCTTGGCTGAGGACAACATTCAGATTGTCTCCGATGGCAAGGACACATTCCACAGGAGAACTTGAACAAATTAACAAAGCTTATAAATATGAAACCCTCCAACACTCGCTGGTCTCTGGGAAAAGTAACAATGCAGAATGCTTTTCTCTTCCCCTGAATGATTCACAGTAGTTGCCTTTTAGGTGTGTCTTTGACTTTTCTTGAACATACATATCCTGCATCTTACGTTGAAAGACACGTGGGTGTTTATATAACATTTAGTAGGATGCCTTTGTCATCTAAGGAAAAATTCCCTTCTAGAAGGTGAATATCACAAGCAGTTATTTTTGCTGAGTCATCTTAAGCAAATAAAGGTTTTACATTCCCCGAGAAATCACTTCTCCTACTTCAAAAGCATCCTTTAGTTTTTAAAGATTATCCCCAGTCCACAGTCCATTCATAAGCAGTTTGAATGGTTTGTCCTTCCTCACTATGTGGTATTAAAAAAAAAAAAAAGTAAAAACAACTAGTTTGCACTATTGAATGTTTACCCTTTGCTACCCACTAAACTCGCTAGTTTGCAAGCATCACATTATATCTTGTTACATTATTTCCATTTGAAAGATGAAGCAGCTGAGGCAGGGAGGTTATCTGCGACCACACAGCTCAAATTGGTTGACTGAGGCTTTGAAAAGAGGTCTCCTGGGCCCCTCAGCCAGAGGTCTTGGCTACTTTGCTTCCACAGTTTTAATAAGAAAAGGTTGGTAGCTTTTCCAGTGGATTTCAGTTTTGCTCTCGACTATTTAAATAGCTCTAGAAACAACCAGAGCCCTCTCTTTTTGGATTAGTTTTTAACTGGTGGCCTAATGACCGTTCCAGTGGGGAGAACATTCCAGTGGGGAGAACATGTTCAGTGCATTCTTTCAACAAAACTCTTTATTTTTGCTGGCATCCCTCTTAGCGCTGGAGTTGCTGGAAGTAATGATGTCTTACCTGGCCATGTGTCTTCTGAATGAATGAATGTTGTCTGCATGGCATGGAAAAATTTGTGACTCTTAAATGCTTGAAAAGGGGTAATCGTTTGCTGTATCTTGAGCTCAATAAAAAATAACCATCATCATGAATGCTATGACATTTATAGGAGACAATGCAATTACATTTGGTCTTTAGGCTTATATATGCCTGGAAACCACCCCCACCCCAGTCCATATACTGGGCCTGTCCATGTGGAAAGCTTACCCACTCATAGCCCAGCCTCAGTGTGCCCTCGTGCATACCAGTGGTGCATAGTAATGAATTTTCCTGGGCTTCTGAGTATTCGTTTAGTTGGAAGGCATCCATTCTCTCCCAGGATAGCATCTGGCCCCTCCTAGCTTTTCAGAAGGAAGAGTGAGTTTGTAAACTCAACACAAACTCCTTCCTCTGGCAAGGTGAGTGGGACCCCAAGATGCTTATCCAGTCTCCAGGCATCTCCAGTCTGCACACACATGCTCTCTTCCCCCAGAGCCATTACCACACTTGGCAACTTAAATCCTTTTTCTTTCTTAAAGAGTTAAAGTTAGAGAAAAATTGGTGCGAGAGGAGAGCGCTCGCAGCAGCCCTGAACTTGCCTCCGAGTCCTTAACTCAGAGGAGACACCAGACGGCACCAGGCCATTACCTGGCCTTTCAGTCAGAGAACTCGGCCTTCGATAGGGTCTCGGGCAAGGTGGCCAGCTCCGCGAGACAGCCCATCCGTGGCTACGTCCAGCCAGCAGAGCCCGTCCACACCATCACGCTGGTGACCTCAGACACCCCAGAAAGCATCTCCGAGGGCAGCTGGGTGGGCCNACCTCGGCAGAACGAAAGGAATCGGATAGGTAGGCATGTGTCTGTCAAGTTGCCTGGTCTAGAAACTTATAAGAAATCCTATAGAAATTTCTACCCCCAAGGATGGTTCTGATGCTATTTCAATGGGATGTAATGACTCCATAATTCTTCCATCCAAGCTATAAATGATGTTTGTTTGGCTGGTATAAATGTGTCTTTAAAGAATGTTGACCACAATGCCAATATCAGCATACCGTTTTAAATTGCATTCAGATGGTAAGAAATGAGAAACATTAAACACTTAATATTTTTAAATTTTATGCCCTTAAGTTAGAATCTAGATTGTCCGCTAGATTATATGGTGAAAATAACTAAGGGGATTCATATTCCACTTATCAATGTCTATCTGCATGTTGTATGTGAGTTTTTATCATATGCTAACACAGAGAAATGACAGCGTTTGTCTAAAAGATGATTGTCAGTTGTGTTTAATAAGTCCTCCTTAGTCCTGGTTTGTCTCCACAAGGTGAAACACTTGGCCGGGCTGTGTGCACACGTATCCCACAGTGTCTCTAATAGTTGCCCATGCGTAGTCACAACTAGAGTTGCTACCAGGAGGATGTTCTTTAAGAGGCTTTAATTTAGTTTTTATTTTCACTTTTAATGTGATCCTTGAATCTTCCACTCCAACCAGCTAATTGTTTGTTATTGCTTTTTCACTCATGTCTTTCCTAGGTCAACTTCAAATTCAGAAATGCCAGCTGCCGAGGGCAAGTATCTGTCTTTTTCTTCTTAATCATCTCACCCCAGATTAGATTTAGATAAGATTTTTGCATTTGAAAAGAATGAGATTATGGAACAATTACTTTCTTTTCAGCAGATTTTCTTCCTGTGAATATAATAAAACCTGTTGAGGTTTTCACAAGAACTTTCTTTAGTTTTGAGAGAGGGAGCTGTGATATTAACCATTTATTAAAACCATTGATTTGAATCAAAGAAGCAGGGTTTTTATGTTACTTTCTTATTACTATTTAATAATAAAGAAGAGAAATTCCTTCCTTAAAATCTCTTATTAATTCCATAATATCTATAGTAGAAATTATTGCCTGGACAAGAATTTTGTTTGGTGAATTGCAATGGGAATTGGTACCTCTTCACTGAGCAGAAGAATAGCCTTCGTCACCCAGAGGAAAATATTGCCTCTTGTTATTTTGGGGCTTCGCTGGTGGCTCAAACAATAAAGAATCTGCCTGCAATGCAGGAGACCTGGGCTTGATCCCTGGATTGGGATGATCCCCTTTAGCATACTGATTCTTTTATTCAGAAGATTTCCAAGTCCGCCTTGGGAAACTTTTAAGAGACTTTCCCTACATTTTCTAATGATGTTCAGTCTTTATTTGTGACTCTTCACAGATGAAGAAAAGGTCGATGAGCGAGCAAGGCTAAGCGTCGCTGCCAAGAGGCTGCTCTTCAGGGTAAGATGTGCTGAAGGGCATCAGAGTAAGCCAGGGCCTCCTGCAGGCGGCCCCACGGCCAGCCTGAAGCCCGCTCTGGCTCTGGGTTCTGGTGTGATCTCTTCTCCCATGTGGCTGGTGTGTGTGCTGCTGATGGCGATGCTGCCTCCTGGGGCGGTGGGGGCGGGAGGTGCTCTCCTGTAGACCCTGCAGGGTCTACAGAGTAGCCACATTCTGCCGCCCCAGCTTCCTTTCCTCCAGTTGTTCAGGCATCTACACTGTCTCTCTTCTTAGGAGATGGAGAAGTCGTTTGATGAGAAGAGCGTCCCAAAGCGCCGTTCCCGCAACGCGGCTGTGGAGCAGAGGCTGCGGCGCCTACAGGACCGGTCCCACACGCAGCCCGTCACCACCGAGGAGGTGGTCATTGCAGCCACGTAAGTCCCTCCAGGCCTCTGGGCCTTGGCTGGAAGGCCTTCTTTGTAAAGAGAAATTTAAAGACTTTTAAAACGAGGCGATCAGAAGACAGTTCAGTTAGAAGCCACCAAAAAGTAGGTGTTTGGGTGTCTGGTGTCCCTGAACTTTGTAAAGGGGTGTGTTAACCTATTGTATCTCCTAGAAGAACATGAAGGGAAATTTTCTTTTTATTTTTTTGCCTAGTTTCTTTTTTAATCCCTTTACAATGGAAAATTTAAAATACTACAAGAGTAGACGGGTTAATGTTCTGAGCCCCGATGCCCTCATCACCCAATCCCAAGAGCCAAAAACCCCAAGCCCATCTCATCTCGCTCCCCGTTTGCTGCTGTAGTTATTTTCAAGCAAACCCTATATAGCGTTTCCTCCATAAATATTTTAATCTGTATCTCAAAACAGACTAAAGATACAGAAGGATTCTCTTGGCTTTTAAATTATAATTTTTTTTTTTTTTAATTCCGTGGAAGTCTCCAAACGGTGGGAAGTAGGTTTTGAGCCATGTGTTCCCATGTGTTCGGTATGAATTTCCCAAGGTAATTCATTCAGGGATCATTGCTTCCATTAAGTGAAAACTTGTATTAGTTTTTTTAAAAAAAGTTTCTCCTGCTGGACATACACGTGCACACACCCTTCCTGAAGAAATGAAGTTCATATCATTTAGAGCATCAGCAGCCCACATGTGAAGCTGCTGTTAACTCAGCCACCTGAACTTCCTGTTTGTGGATAAGTACATCTTATATTCTCTGGGAACTCTTGGCAAATCAAAAAATAATAATAACAGTTGGTTATTGTAAAATGAGAAACAACTAACCCTAGGAGCAAAACAGTAAATATAAGCAAAAATTATCCACTTGTCAGACTTCCTAAATGTACTTTGATGTGCTTACAGATGATATGAGGACCATGATTTTTCTAAAAAAGAGCTTAGGACAACTTAGTAAAACAGAGACATAATCTACTGCTTTGCTGGTGGTTAATATATTAGCTTCTTTTTAATTTTTTTTTTAATTGGGACACTTATTCTAAATATTCTAAATCCTTTCCAAGCTCGAAAAATCTGTTCCTGTTCCACTGACTTTGGGTCGTCTCTGTCTTATTTCCTCAGTCTGTAATTGCTTTTCAACTTCTTTTGTGATTTTCCCAAATAAACAGGCGAACAATTTTGTTCCAGTATGTTTTGACGTAATGTTTCTGAATTGAAAACTACGCTCTCCTTAATGCTTCTTTTCTTCTCTCTCCTTTTGAATGTTCCACCTTTGGCAATTGCTTTTAAAGTGAACCTACCCCCGCTTCGTGCTCAGTGGCCACCCACCCTGTAATGACAAGACATCCTAGCCCCACTGTAGCTAAGAGTCCCGTGCAGCCTGCCAGGTACTGGACAGAAGTTGCTGCATGTCGCATTGAGAGCAGAGGTGCATCTTCCGATCTTGAATGTCTGTCGTTTGTCTGACTGACAAGTCAGTGCAAGTTGTCCCAGCGAAGCGTGTGGCATCTTGCTGTCTCACACCGGGGGACTTCACGTAGGCTTGCATATGCCGGCATTTCATCCACCTGCTTTCTCTCTGTCCTGAAACTCAACCCCAACTAACCCACTCATCCATTTGTTTTGTTTCTGTTTTACATAACCCTGGTCATCCCTAAAAAATTTCATTTTTCATCTAAAATACTAGAACTTATTAAAGGCTAACAGAAAAATAGGACGTTAACCTGAATGTTGAAAGTTTTATCATGCTTAAACACTTCTAGACATGAATACATGCTTACAAACAACCTTGCCTGTTTTCTAGTGGGTAGACAATGCCGTTATATTTGAGGATCCGGACAATAACAATTCATAGTGTCTGAACTTAGATGCTTTACTGTTATGTTTTAAGTTGTGGTGTTTTAAAGTGATGTCCTTAAGGCAGGTAAACATCCCCTCTATTTTACTGTTACAGGCCAAAACACAAAGGCTAAAACAAGTAAGATGACAGTTCAGAAAGAAAGCTGGCATTGTCGAGATGCGGGCTCTCTTTGGGAAAGCAGGTTTCTAGCACACCTAGTTCTTCCCTGTGCTCAGTTACATGCGACTCTGCGACCCCATGGACTGTAGCCCACCAGGCTCCTCTCTCCATGGAATTTTCCAGGCAAGAATACTGGAGCGGGCTGCCATTTCCTTCTTGAGGGGATCTTCCCCACCCAGGGATTGACCCACATCTCTTAGGTCTCCTGAATTGGTGTCTTTACAACTAGAGCCACCTGGGAAGCTCAGTTCTTCTCTGGACCTCAGGAAAGATGCCGAGACTCAGGTCCCTTTACTCTCACCTCACTGTGCCCTGGAAAACTGACACCCCTCTCTTGTCTGGGACAACTTGTGGAGCACTAGTTAATTGGAGTCAAGGCAGAGTATACTCTTCTCCTGGACTCGAGAACTGGATGTGCCTGTGGCAGAAGGTATGTTGTCTTAGACCTTCCAAGGTTCACGAGACCAGGTAACTGGAAGCCTTCTCCTCTTGGAGGGATTCATCAGCACCAAAATATCCCTCACCTTTCAAGTTACCAGGAATTTCAGGTTTTTAGTACCTTTTAGGAAACAGATGGAAGCCTACGAGAGCAAATCCTAGGTTAAAAGAGGAGAATGATCCTTACAGTGAAACTATTTGTGTGTAGTAAATGAACATCAAAACCCTGTGTTGTAGTTAATGCTTTTGATAGAATAACGGTAGTATTTCCTAACTGTTTAAAATGGAGGGACTTCCCTGGAGGTCCAGCAGTTGAGAGTTTGCCTTCCAATGGAGAGGAGGGTGGAGGTTGGATCCCTGGTGAGAGAGCTAAGAGATGAGGGATTCTGCCTGTCCCCACGAAAAAGAAAAATAAACAACAGAAGCAATATTGTAACAAATTTAATGAAGACTTTTAGAATGGTCCACATTAAAAAAAAAAGAAAAAAAATGTAAAGACCACCTTCTGAACCACACAAATGTCTAAATAGGCTGCATGGAGAAGGAAATGGCAACCCACTCCAGTGTTCTTGCCTGGAGAATCCCAGGGACAGAAGAGCCTGGGAGGCTGCCATCTATGGGGTCGCACAGAGTCAGACACGGCTGAAGCGACTTAGCAGTAGCACCAGCAGCAAATAGGCCACAGGAAAGGTCTGAGGACTCCTCCTAGCTGTATTTATTGTTGACACTAGCAATACAGCTCCTCTCTCTACGATAAGGTATACCTAAGCCTTACTTTGTTTAATTCTGTAATTAGGAAACTCAATGTTTAGAAATAATCCAGAGCTGAAAATCTGTGTGACATTGACCATGCAAGGGTCCTCAGCCTAGAGTGTTCACACTCTTATTAATAGCTGACCAACTGCCCATACCTGTCTTGAATCTAGATAGGGGAAAAGAAGCCCCCTTTCCAGTGACACTTTGAAGAAAGTTAACCGACAGACTTAGCGATGGGCTTCTGTTTCTCTCCCTGTGTGGGGCTGACGTCTCCCCCCTTTCAGATTGCAGGCGTCTGCTCACCAAAAGGCATTAGCCAGAGACCAGACAAACGAGAGCAAAGATTCTGCTGAGCAGGGAGAACCTGACTCCTCCACTCTGAGCTTAGCAGAGAAGCTGGCCTTGTTTAACAAACTGTCCCAGCCGGTCTCAAAAGCCATTTCAACACGGAACAGATTAGACATGAGACAGAGGAGGATGAATGCTCGTTATCAAACCCAGCCGGTCACGCTCGGAGAGGTGGAACAGGTGGGTGCCCTGCGATCCAGCTCCAAGGTTGCACGTATGTCCTGAAAATATGGGAGCATGCTGTCCCACGGGGGTTCATGATACGATTAAGGGGCTCTGCCTGTACTGTGTTACCTGTCGCTGCTTGGTCATAACTTCATTCTTAAAGAGGATAACCATGCCAAGGATGTTTCTCTTCTCTTGTTCACATTATGGCTGAAATTATCTGAAGTTGAGTCCATTGAGGGGAGAAAAACAGAATGCACAACCTGCCTTTCACGCAGATGCTTGGATTAACGAGACGCATTTGTGCAACTACATCTAGGTTTGGTTTCTCACCAACAGAAGCAGAAAAACTGCCCCAAATGTAGTGTCTCCATCCATGTCAGTCCATCCACGGGGATTTACCCGGGCGATGTTTTTAAGTCACCTTTTATTTTTGAACTGTGTCCTCCCAGGTGCAGAGTGGCAAGCTCATGGCTTTCTCTCCCACCGTTAACACGTCCGTGTCCACCGCGGCGACTACCGTCCCCCCCATGTATGCAGGGAATCTTCGGACAAAGCCACTTCCAGATGACAGCTTTGGTGCCACTGAGCAGAAGTTTGCTTCTTCGCTAGAAAACTCCGACTCCCCAGTTAGAAGCATCCTGAAATCCCAAGGCTGGCAGCCCTCGGTTGAAGGTGCTGGGAGCAAAGCCATGTTGAGAGAATTTGAAGAGACAGAACGCAAGGGAGGCCTGACAGGTGGAGATGACGGGGTTACAAAGTATGAGTCCTTCGAGGAAGCAGAGCTGTCCTACCCCGTCCTCAGCAGAGTCCGGGAGGGAGACAACCATAAAGAGCCCATCTATGCCCTTCCGAGGAAAGGAAGCCTGGAGCTCACCCATCCTCCCATCGCCCAGCTTGGTGATGAGCTGAAGGAATTTTCCACCCCAAAAAGCACCATGCAGGCGAGCCCAGACTGGAAGGAGAGGCAGCTCTTTGAAGAGAAGGTGGACTTGGAGAATGTCACAAGGAGGAAGTTTTCGCTGAAAGGTAACTTACGACTGCTCGCTCTTTTCTGCTGGGTGGGTCGCTTGTGTTTGGGATTATTTTTGACTGAACTGTGAAGGCAGTTGACAGCTGAGTGTTAAGTGTTGAATGAAAGTCTGGTGTGAATGGTACCCTTCCCAAACTTTTCTTCTGCTTGAACTTGACCTGTTCAGAGGACTCATGAATATGTCTGCCATAAAAGTACCTGAAGTGTTTTAATACATCTTCATAAGGGTTTTGGATGGTTTTGGTCATGTTAACTGAACTGCTAGCTCTTTTTGGCTCCTTTTAGAAATTGATGACCTCACAAGACTTTTCTGCCAATCCAATGGTTAAGTCTCTGAGCTTCCAATTAGGGGGTCACAGGTTCGATCCGTGATGGAGGAGTGTGCCTTGCAGCATGACCAAAAAATAAAAAGATAAAAATAAGAAAAATTGAGGATCTCAAAGGTCCTGGGCTGGGTGAGCACAGGGAATAGGGCAGGAACCCAGTTTCTGGAGTTTCAGGTTCTCTTTCTAGATCCTTCTTGTGCAGACTAGCAAGCCATGCTGCCCAGGACTGTAATTCTCTCTCTGCATTTCCATAAAATGATAGCATGTCAGTTATAAGAGTGGCTTTGGTTGGGGAGTACTCCACATGTGAAATGTCAAAGTATTGTTCAGGAGGCGTAGAGACATTTCTGCAGTGTCGTCCAAACCAACTTCCTGTGTCTGGCACGTAGGAGAAGACCAATTGTCACAGAACAAGTCGCGGGGTGGGGTCATCCGCTGGGAAGTTTGGTTTTCTCAGGGACCAGAGCATGCCCCAGATTTGCATAAACCCCAGGGGATTGGGTAACCTGCCACGTGCCCATGGATTGAACTCTGAGTGCGGGATCATCCGGGGGTGAAGGGCTTGGAGAATGTTTGCCCGGGGGAGTAAGTGCTGACAGGGCTTCTTTCCTTCCCAGCGGCGGAGTTCGGGGAACCCACTTCTGAGCAGACCGGCGCGGCTGCCGGGAAACCGGCTGCTCTGCCTGCAACCCCCGTGTCCTGGAAGCCGCAGGATCCCTCTGAACAGCCTCAGGAGAAGCGGTATCAGAGCCCATGTGCGATGTTTGCTGCTGGAGAGATCAAAGCCCTGGCAGTGGAGGGCAGCCTCGACTCCCCCAGCAAAACCATGTCCATTAAAGAAAGGTAATGAGAGTTCGTGACCGAGAAGGAATTCTGTTGGGGTGGGATGGGCACTTTACAGCTTGCTTTTAGACAAAGATCCGAGGAACAGACAATGGGAGAAAATCATGAATCCAGCTACACAAGGGAATATGCCCGTTCTTCCGGGAAGTTTGAAAGCTAACCTCGTTCATCCTGGTGTCTGGACTGATAAAGCTGGGCAGTGCTGGTTCAAAACTCTATGAGGAAACAGAGACTTTGGCCTGCTTCTTTGGTTGCTACTTTTGTTTTCTTTTCTTTTCTTTTTTAATACTAAATTCTCTGACCAGCCAGGGATGGAAGCAGAGATTATGGCTCTTTTCCTTTCAGGTTTGCGTGGCTTGAAATTGAATGCCCAACTGCTTGTGACTATCTTTCGATGGAAAATATGTGTGGAGGGATTGGAGATAAATTCAGATTTAGGACACAAATCCTTGGGATTTGAATCAAAGTTTTGTTTATGTTACAGAAAGTAAAAGGGATAACTTCTGCAATGCATTTAGACATTTCATATCAGGTAATAGCTGTGAAGACTGCATCTGAGGATTAAATAACACCAAAACCTCATTTCATTCCAAAGAGTGATGGAGGGTTGAAAGGAGATAAAGAGGGCAGGTACAAAGAATCAGAGTTAAATATTTGGGGTTTTGTTTTCCTTGTTAGCCTCTAGCAAAAGATGTAACTGACTGGAGGACTGGGTGAAGAAGCTTCTCCTCAATTTCCTAGTTTGATTGGCAGAAGTATGGCTCCACCCACTTGGATCCCCACCCCCCCTCTCTTAGCACCTCCACCATTCAGAAGTTTTCTTCCTCTGAACTGCACTGGCAAGTCTGATTTCTCTAAGTACATATCCAACTACTTAACGTAATAAACCACAGTGAAGACTCTTCATTTTTTTCAAGTCAAACCTTGGAATAATATTCCCAAAATGTTAGATAGATGGAGACTTTTTCAACCAACAAATTAATGAAAATGCTAAAACTTATTTTCTTCCACCTTTGCTTATTTAAAAGTCACAGTATAGAATGCCTAGAAGACTGAGGGGCGTGGATGTTGGGGTGCGCTGACTAGAAGGTGTCTGGTCTATTCTGGCATGAAGTCCTCCTCCGCGGAAGCCCAGCTCACAGGGGGCTTGATCCAGAGTCCTTACTATTTCTTTTTTTAAGTATAGTTGATTTACAGTGTTGTTGTGAGTTATAGGTATACCGCAGAGTGATTTGGTTCTTTTCCATTTTAGGTTATTATGGGATGTTGAATATAGTCCCCTGTGCTATATACAGTAGGTCCTTGTTTATTGATATTTTATACATGGTAGTGTATATATGTTAATGTCATACTCCTAATTTATCCGTCTCCCTGCTTTTCCATCTGATAACCGTGTTTGTTTTTTGTTTCTATGAGTATGTTTCTGCTTCATAAATAAGTTCATGTGTATAATTTTTTAGCTTCTACATGTAAGCAATATCATATAGTAGTTGTCTTTTTCTGTCTGACGTTCTTCACTTAATACGATCATATCTGGATCCATCCGTGTTGCTACAAATGCCAATATTTCACTCCATGTTATGGCTGAGTGGTATTCCATTGTATAGGTACCACACCTTCCTTACCCATTCCTCTGATGATGGACTTTCATATTGTTTCCATGTCTTGGCTACTGTGACTAGTGCTGCTATGAACACTGGGGGGCATGGCTTTTGTAGGCTTAGTGTTTTCTCCAGTTATATGCCCAGGAGTGGGACTACTGGATCAGTTTTTTGAGGAACCTCCAGACTGTTCTCCATAGTGGCTGCACAAATTTTCATTCCCATCAATAGTGTAGGAGGGTGCCCTTTTCTCTGCACGGTCCAAAGACCCAACTATTGATAACTGATTAGGTAAAAGGATGACGTATCATTTAAGGAAATTAATGATAAATATCACTTATACACAAGTTCTGATCTTTTACACACCATAAAACATTCTTGGGGTAAAATTCCAGTAGAAAATACTAATATACTGCCTTCTCTCAAAGGCTTTGGAAAGAGATTTCCCATCTTTGGGTATATTCTATCTGTTGGGATGTCTAATGCAGTTTTGTGTCCAACTGCTATGCAGTCATTCTTGACTCACTTGCCTGTGTTTAGCAAATCTTAGCTTCTTTTTTTTCTGAAAGCAGTTTTAATTCTACTGTAAAATTCTAAATAAAAAAATGTGAGATGCTGTAAAGGTGCAGCTTCCTAACCCAGGCTTGTGGATGTCTGAGGAGTTGGAGTATGGCTGTAAGGTTGCTATTAGCTGCCCGGAAGGAGGATGAAGACCAACAAACTGTGTACACATGGACGTTCTGGCTGGCGAGAGACAGTCCTTCCTGCAGATCCGGGGGGCTCCCGGCCACAGTCTGTCCAGAACCATGATCGTAAGAATGCTTCTTAAATATCCAGCTATTCAGTTTACTTGACAAATTGCACATTTAAAAAGGAAAGAGGGACACTTGATTTAGCATCTACGTTGGTAACAGACTATGCCAAGACAAAATAAATGGCCAGAGATCTTTCTCTCCCTTACCTCAGTGGTACTTTTATTTGCACTTTGGTGAAATAGCAGAACTACATATTTCTTTACGATCCAACAATAGCTTTTCCCCAAGAAGTGGAGGGATATTAGTCCTTCCTCCTGTTAAATAATTATGAAGCTTGACCATTTAAAATAAGAATGTTCCTCATATAATATTTATTTGGGCTTTGCTTTTTTTGAGGTGACATATAAAGTAGACCTTTTAAACCGTATTCTAATTCCTCTGATCACCTGCTTCACCATAGGAGAGGTTGAATTCCAGGGGCCCTGGGGCCACGTGGTGAATAGGGCCAACCCTAATAGGGGCTGGTCTTAGTCTCTCTCCTTCCGTACATGAGGCAGGGCTACTGTGTGTTCAGATGAATGTTTTAGCAGCAAACATGTTCTCCCTGGAGGACAGAAATTCTAACTAGACAACAGTGCTAGGAAGAATCCATCCTCTTCCTGTACTAATTTTCTCAGCTCGTGTGTTCCTGGCATCACTTGTTTCGAATTTCGCTTTCGCGGTTCAGACTCTTGGAGACCAGACTTTGGCCATTTCCAGTTTCCTGCATCATTCCTTCTAAGCAACTACAGCCCAAGGATGTAGTTCTATCTTCCTTGATCTCGTGGGTCTGTCTCTTTCCTGCTCAGGACTTGAGCATCGTTTGTTTTTGTTTTTTTAAATCTGGCAGTATGGACTGACAAACTCTCTGGACTCAGAGATTTTCTCGGAATTGACTTTTTATTTTTTCTCTTAATAATTTTATTTATTTAGTTTTTACTATGCTGAGTCTTCTTTGCAGCATGGGCTTTTATCTAGTTGCTTTTATCTAGCAGGGACTACTCTCTAGTTGGGGTGCGCGGACTTCTCATTGCAATGGCTTCTCTTGTTGCAAAGTATGGGCTTTAGGGTGCGGGCTTCAGTAGTCGAGGCTCATGGGCTCAGCAGATGCGGTTCCTGGGCTCTAGAGCACAGGCTCGGTAGTTAGGGTGTGCAGGCTTAGTTGCTCTGTGGCATGTGAGATCTTTCTGGATCAGGGATCAAACCCGTGTCTCCTGCATTGGCAGGCAGATTCTTTACCACAGAGCCACCAGGGAAACCCAGGACTTGAGCATCTTAAGTCCTCTCTCCCGAGGACCACAGAGGTGCCTCTTGTGTTTCTCTTGTGTGACATCACAGAGTGCTGAAGATGGCCTTTCAAAGGAGCCAATATATCCCTGTTTCATAGACATAAACCAAGACTTAGAAAAGCACAGCAACTGAGAAGTTAGAGGAACTCTTCCCTACCTCCCTCTTTTTCACAATATATGTGTTGCTCAAGAAAACATATCGGTAAGTTCCTTTTCTTTCTTCATCTTTCCGACATGTAGAATGTCAAGTTTGGATCATAACTAGCCTAAAGTTGAGGATATATTTTGCTTTCCCCATCGAATTTATAGCATCACTGTTTCATAACCGCCTACATGGTTTGGGTTTCAGTTCAGTTCAATCACTCAGTTGTGTCCGACTCTTTGCGACCTCATGAACCGCAGCACACCAGGCCTCCCTGTCCATCACCAACTGCTGGAGTCCACCCAAACCCATGTCCATTGAGTCGGTGATGCCATCCAACCATCTCATCCTCTATCGTCCCCTTCTCCTCCTGCCCTCAATCTTTCCCAGCATCAGAGTCTTTTCAAATGAGTCAGCTCTTCGCATCAGGTGGCCAAAGTATTGGGTTTAAGTTGTCCCTAATGGGGGACTTCTTTGAAAACCATAGTAAATCAGATACATTTTGTGTTGCTTAAGATTAAAATCTTTGATACCTCTTTAAAAGTAGATTAGGCTTTTAGAAATCTTATTTCCACAGTTACTAAAACAACTGCATCTGTGCTTTCACTTTGGGGCAGAGAAGATGACTAAAAAAGGCAAAAGATCAAACCTTCCATTGGGATGTCAGTGGAGCTTAAGGATGTATTGAAGTCCCAGGAATGTTGAAGAGGCCACCCGTGCCTCTGGTGAGCCTGTGACTCCTGCCCTCTAAGGCCCTGGCGGGGTTCCCCTGTGTTCCCTGTGAGTCCCGCCATCCACCCAGCCAGACTGGAGGTTCTTACTTTGCAGCCTCAAGAGTTCAGCCACTAGAGGGCCCCAGGTTCATGTAAGAGCTTGGGGCAGGCATGCCTCTTTTCTTTTGCTGCCTCCTTTTCTGATCTTTGATTTGCCCTCATGTAAAAGACCTATTAGTTCATTCCTCCAGCCTATAAATCAGCCACGACCCAAGATGTGGTCTAAGGACTAGTCCATGCTCTTTGCAGCCACGTCTGTGTGGTACCTGTGATTCTCTGAAATGAGGGGACATTTTTACAGGAGGAAGAAAAAACTATACAGCAGCTTAGAGGCACACGATCTGCCCGGCCCACACTTGACTCGGTGCTGACTGCCATGAACCTGCAGAACCTGTTCCAATCAAGTCAGGCTCTCAGACCAGTGCTGCTGAAATGTCCTGCCTTGGGCCAGTATTGCCTGCTGGGAACACATGGGCTATGGCCGGAGGGAGAGCCACTTCCCCAGTGGCCGGGCAGATACCCACGTGGTGGCCCTGGGCCTGGTCTCGGGGTAAATAACTAGAGTACTCACTGGTAGTAGTGAACTAAGCAGTAGTAAACTAAGCAGATGCCCAGTTCTCAACTTCCCAGCCCTGCAAATAGCACTTGGACTTGGCGGATGCTGAAAGCATGGACAGTTGTTTGAATTGCATAGATAGGCAGTAATTAATGGCATGTGGGCTTCCCAGGTGGCGCTAGTGGTAGAGAACTCCCCTGCCAATGCAGGAGACCCAAGAGATGCAGGTTCGATCCCTGGGTTGGGAAGATCCCCTGGAGAAGGGCAATGCAACCCTCTCCAGTATTCTTGCTTGGAAAATCCCATGGACAGAGGAGCCTGGCAGGTTACAGTCCATGGTGTTGCAAAGAGCCGGACACAACTGAAGTGACAGCACACCCCTATGTAGGACCAGACGCTCAGCTCCCCAGCCCTCTGCGGTGCATAGTGGGTCTGCAGGGAGTCAGGAGGGTGGTGAGACTGCAGGAGAAAAGGCGGTTGGAAAGGTCCCCCACCTTCTTGAGCTTGTTCAACACCAAGTAGGAAATCAAGAGGGACGGGAAGAATACATGTGTGTTTCAGTGTGTGTTGATTACAAGTTTTCTATTACCTGCACTCTGCAGGCTTGGCCTGTATTCAGTACCATGTGGGCTTAAGTGAAGCTCAGTTTCTTCCATATTATTTTGGTTACTCTGTAATCTTTGGAAATGAGACTTCCAAAGGTCATCGTGAGAATGACCCGCCAGCACATCCAGAAGCAAGATTTCAGGTTCTTGGAAGGGACGAATTCTTTGAAGGCCATCCCAGCAGGGAAAATATATATACAATACCCAGTGTATATATATTGTGTATGTATATATCTCTATATGTATACACAATGCAGTTTCTAACACATGAGAGTGAAAACATGCCTGGTGAGCTCACACACAAGTAGTGAAACAAGCCACATCCTAGGATGGGAGGCACGATATGCCTGGGATGGAACCATAGCTCCCTGCCCCTGTGACGTGCAGGGTGACCTGAGTGAGTGACACCCTTGGCCTGTGTGTGCATCCTGGCCTCATTCAGGATAACGATATCTGGGCTCTTAGAGGTCGTGGGGCATATTAGCAGAATACATGGTGGACCATAGAGTGGTGAAAGATCCACGCTTTGCTTTTTTCTAAATCAGTTCTCCATTCCCAAAGCAGCCACTAAGGTAACCAGCAAGAGAGACCACCACAATTGGAAGTCCATGCACTGCAACTAGAGAGTAGCCCCCACTCACCACAACCAGAGAGGGCCCTCACACAGCAACAAAGACCCCGCACAACCAAAAATAAATTAATTTGTTAAAAAAGAAAAGACTATAACCAAGGAAGAGCCAGCCGGAAGAGATGCACAGTGCGAGGAGTGAGGAGAGAGTGTGGTTCTTTAGATGATGTTGCCACTGCTTCAGATATTTGGGATCTTATTTTTGAGAATGTCTTTAAAGACCCAGAGTAGATCATAAACCCAACTTCTGACGCTGCATTTTTTTTTTTTTAATTTCTCTGAAATCACTTGGACTTTAATCTGATTTGAAAGGTAAGGTAGCCAAGATTAATAACTACTGGTGGGTCAAGGGTGAAGTAAGAGAGCTGGTTCTGAGCTGTAAGGAGAATATCAATGAAGCAAATGTCTGTGTTCACAAGATGATGAATTAGAAATATGTCTTTGTGTGGGTGTGAAAGTGCTGNGACTTTAATCTGATTTGAAAGGTAAGGTAGCCAAGATTAATAACTACTGGTGGGTCAAGGGTGAAGTAAGAGAGCTGGTTCTGAGCTGTAAGGAGAATATCAATGAAGCAAATGTCTGTGTTCACAAGATGATGAATTAGAAATATGTCTTTGTGTGGGTGTGAAAGTGCTGCAGGCTTGCTTTTTGGAAGTCTTCTTTAGAGACACTTTGAAGGCTCTACTGCAGCATGCAGATGCTCTTGATTTCTTTTCATGATTTGATTTTACTCAATTATTTTTCCTATTGGAAGAAAACTGACTCATTTCAGAATAATTGGAGGAAAGATCAATCTTAGTCTGCATATAGTCTGACCTTCAGATGGAAACCCTTAAGGGGATTTAGACTCTCTTTTCAAGTACATGAACTAGCCCTTCTAGAAGGCAGACCACTGCCAAGTGTCACAGATGATAGAATCTGGGGCTGAATGAGAGCACGTAGGGCGCAGAGAGTCAGACACGACTGAGGGACTCAGCACAGCACAGCACGGGGCCTGACTTAGATACAAGATTCTGACTCTGATTTCCAAGTGGATTCCCCCTCTCCCCACCACCACTGAGTAGTTGTCTGATACCAACTGGGAGTCCTGCAATTCCACCCAATTCTGACACTGTCTACGCAGAGATAGGATCAGACCAGAGGGTAAGGGCTTGGGTCCTGCAAGAGAGTCCCTCCCCGCTTCTTCAGACACCTGTCGTAAGTCCAGGCCCTTATCTATGCTCCCAGCCCATTACCCAGATATAGACTGGAAGGTCCAACATCATTCTCCTTGGATTCAATCACTTGCTTGAGGGGCTCAGAGAACTCAAAGAAATATTCTAATTTACTAGACCTCAAGTTTTTATAGAAAAATGTAGGACTTCCCTGGTGGTACCATGGCTAAGAATCTGCCTGCCAATGCAGGGGACACGATCCCTGATTTAGGAAGATCCCACATGCTGTGAAGCAGCTAGGCCCCTGCACCACGACGACCGAGTCTGAGCTCTAGAGCCCAAGAGCCGCGACTCCTGAGCCCATGTGCTGCACCTGTTGGAGCCTGCATGCCTAGAGCCTGTGCTCTGCAACAGGAGAAACCACTGCAGTGAGAAGCCCATGCCCCTCACTGCAACCAGAGAAAGCCCCCAAGCAGCAGCAAAGACCCAGCACAGCCATAAAGAAATAACTTTTTTAAAAAACAGTCTAAGGAACAGCCAGCTAGAAGAGATGGACAGTGCAGGGTGTGAGGAAAGGGTGTGAAGTTTCATGCTCTCCTGGGTGTGCTACCCTCCCCAAACCTCCACGTGTCCACCAAACCAAAGAACTCTTGGAACCTTGTCCTTTTGGCCTTTTTGTGGAGGCTTTATTACATAGACGTGATTGAGTTGAGTCACCTCTCCTTCCTGGAGGTCAGGGGGTGGGACTAAAAGTTCTAACCATCTAATCACATGTTTGGTTCTCCCAGCAACACATCCCCACATACATGCTTCTAAAGGTCATCTCATTCACATAAGTTGACACGTTTATCACTCTCATCATTTAGGAAATGCCAGGTTGTGGGAGCTCTGTACCTGCAAAGAGGACAATAACCAAGTGTATATTATAAATCACAATGTCCCAGATAAGTGATAATTTCATAGAGTAGACATTCAGGTCTTATCTGCAGTCACAGAGAAAGGAACGGAAGGAAGAAGAGGGAGAGGTTGGATGAGGGGAAGGGTCCGGAGTTTGAAGCTCTTGCGCCCTTTGGAAAGCCTTCCTGGCTTACCTTCCTTATTTGACTGAACAAATAGACAAGTATACAATATGGTCACACATGAATTTGTAGATGTACATGGGCTCATATTTACTGTAAAACTTGTTTTCTTATTTGCTTAACTGAACTTTTATTGTACAGTGTGATATACCTCTCCTTCAATTAAAAAAAAATTTTATTGGAGTATAGTTGCATTGGAAAAGACCCTTATGCCGGGAAAGATTGAGGGCAGGAGGAGATGGGGGCAACAGATGGTTGGATGACATCACTGACTCAATGGACATGAATTTAAGCAAACTCTGGGAGATAGTGAAGGACAGGGAAGCCTGGTGTGCTGCAGCCCATGGGGTCACAGAGAGTCAGACGTGACTGAGCATAAAACAACACAGTTGCTTTTCGGTGTTGTGTTACTTTCTGCTATACAACAAAGTGAATCAGCTATACATACACGCATATCCCCTCTTTATTGGGTTTGCTTCCCATTTAGGTCACCACAGAGCATTTAGTGGGGCTCCTTGTGCTGCAGTTGGCTCCCATTAGTTATCTGTTTTATACATAATATCCATAGCATATACATGTCAGTCCCAGTCTCCCAGTTCACCCCTCACCCCTGTCCCCCTTGGTATCCATACACTGGTTCTCGACACCTGTCTCTGTTTCTGCTCTGTAAATAAGATCACCTGTACCAATTTTTTCAGATTCCACATGTATATGTTAATATGCGGTATTTATTTTTCTCATTCTAATTTCCTTCACTCTGTGTGACAGACTCTAGGCTCATCCACACCACTACAGACGACCCAGTTCCATTCCTTGAAATGGCCGAGTTATATTCCATTGTTTGTACGTGCCACATCTTCTTTATCCATTCCTCTGTTGATGGACATTTAGGTTATCTCCATGAGGACTCTGATATGTTTCATCCCTTCTCCAGTTCCATCATTTAACGGAGTCAGGGTGCTTGGTCAAAAGGCCCTTAGAGACCATCTAGTTCAGTCCCCATTGTGACCAGTAAGGAAGGGACTTGACAGGACTTAACAGCCAAAATAGGGCTTATATGTTGCTTAAAAATACACTCTCCATGGACATGTATTAATGAAATGTTTAGCAGACCCAGCTGCAAGGGAAAGGGTCTGGTCATTTTTTTCCCCCAGTCTTTAAATTGTTTGAGCATGAGCTCAAATGAGTTTAATGATCACCACTTTTGTGCTTTTTATCTTTCCTGTGTTTGTCCAACTTAAATGTCCAAGACTGAAACAGCCTTGTGTTCAAGAGAATAACCTTTCACAAAGTTTCACATCCAAGCAGCTTTTTATCAAGTGACACCATAGTTGACCTAAAGTAGGTTAGATAAAGACCTGAGTTAATTAGATTCTTTTTTTGTATATAGTTATCTCCTGAGGAAAGTTGGAGTGATTGTTTTAAAAATGGGTTTCTAGAGAAGTTTCTGTATTAAGAAGGCAGATTGGAAAGACCAAGTTCATTTGGAAGAAAATAGCATGACTTAGAATTCAAGAACAGAAACATTCTTAAACATCAGCTTTTACCTGTAATTATAAACATATGATATCCAGAGATTGTCTGTATTCTGTTGCTTTAAATTGTTAAACTCATTTCTGCTATATTTTCTGCAAATAAGTACCATCCACCTTTGGCATTACCTGTTAATTCCTCATGTGACCAGAAGGGGTCACCAGAAGACATTTTTCTCTGGGGACATTTATTTTTATTTTCTTTTGTGCCCTCAGCCCAAAGGCAAGGCAAAAACAGAGATATTCCTTTGGTAAAATGATGTTCCATCTTTTATCTGGGAAGCCAGGCTTCAGATTTGCTTTTCCATCAAACTTTCAAACCTTTGGGACCATCTTAGAAAATATAATACTCTACATAGTATAATTATATTAGTTTTCCAGACATACTTGCTTCCAAATAAATGCCATTCAGAAAGATTCAAATTAGGCAGCTATGGCCGTTTCTTACTTATGGCTAGCTTACTTAAATTGTGGTTCTTTTCCAAGGAAGGGTTGGTGCTGAACTTGTTGGTTGGCATGTCTTCTTCTTAGGTTAGCACTGTTGAAGAAGAGCGGTGAGGAAGACTGGAGAAACAGACTCAACAGAAAGCAGGAATATGGCAAAGCCTCCAGCAGCAGCAGCCTGCACATCCAAGAAACGGAGCAGTCGCTCAAGAAGAAGGTAACGTTGTCTGTGCTCAGAAAAAGCGTTCTAACTAACATCACGCCTGGATGCGCATCCGCCAGGCAAGCATGCATAGCTTAGCTAGTTACTACCCTGGGCGCATCAGCTCTCTCCTGCCACTAGGGTCCACACCTAACGTCTGCCCACAGCAGCTTCAATTAATCACCAGCTGAAGTCTTGAGATGCCCTAGAATTGGGAACAGTGCCACATACCTAATGCATCAGCAGGCAGGTTCCTATATTTGGAAGTGTGCACTTTTATCTGTTTCAAATCTTCTAAAATGAAGTCTGATTTTACAGTGTTATTAAACCCTTTTATATCTATATACCTATATCTGTAGAGGCGTACTGCAGTCCATGGGGTTGCAGAGTCCAACATAACTGAGCAACTGAACTGAACCAAGCTGATATCCATACATGCAGCTATAGATATAGACATGTGTGTGTATATATTTTGATCACACTACATAGTATGAGAATATTAATTCTCTGACAACCAGGAATTGAACCTGTGTCCCCTGCAGTGGAAGCATGGAACCCTTAACACTGGACTGCCAGGAAGCCACCTTATTAAAGCCTTTAGAATGAAAACCGCATTGACTGCTAACCGTTTATTAGTTGCATATAGAATACGGGTTTGAATGTCCTAGGCCTAGATTTAAAACATGCATATACAAGAGGACACAGCTGTGGTCGGTGAGGACATGTCACAGAAGTCCTGTCCATGACGATCAGGTAAGCCTTTTGTTGAGAAAGTATAGCAAAGTATGCTACCAGTTTCAGGAAAATTCAGTAACACACTGTTGTTGATCTGGACAAGCATTTCATATGCAAATGTGCCAATGAGTTGTTAAATGACTAGTCATAATGACCAGATTTTGACCAGTCAGTGCACACTTTCAAAGTGAACAGTGATTTCCTGCTGCCTGGCCCTGTGATGCCAAATGCACCTGCTGGCTGGGGGCAGTGCGGGCGCTGTGCCACACCACTGGCCAACTGCTAGGGTCACAGGTCTTCAAACAAAAAGGAAAAGTGCTTCCAAGCAGATGATCACCTAGACCCCTTCCAGCTCTAAAACAATGTGATAAGCCTCTACGGAAGAGAGAAGTGCTGAACAGGACCTTGATGCACTCAGNGTGCGGGCGCTGTGCCACACCACTGGCCAACTGCTAGGGTCACAGGTCTTCAAACAAAAAGGAAAAGTGCTTCCAAGCAGATGATCACCTAGACCCCTTCCAGCTCTAAAACAATGTGATAAGCCTCTACGGAAGAGAGAAGTGCTGAACAGGACCTTGATGCACTCAGAAACATACATGAGAAGGAGATGTGTCCATCGGGCCACAAAGACAGAGTTCTGACACTGTTTCCTATGGCTCTTCTTTGGTTTTCCTAGGTTAAATTGGAGCAGCAATTTGAATTCTCTCTTTTGAGTCAGACATGACTTCAAAGATAATCACTAAAGACAGTTAACGCTCAGCCATTTGCAAATCTCTCAAATATGGCTGGATATTAAAGAGCCTACATAGGAAATCTGTATTTCCAGAATGAGATCCAGAAGTGTAGGAAAACTAGGTCCCTCCAATGATTGACTGCCATTGCCCACAAACTTTATGTAAAAGTTTGATTTGAAAGTATTGGTTCCAAGGTAACTTTAGTTCTTTACTCTTGGTCATGTTGAAAGACGCAAAGAAATTTCCCCAAGCAGGTCCCCCATGGCATGGTAAAAAGGATGGCTACAAAGTACAAAGCCAGGTAGATTTCTTGCAAATACTATTTGTAGATTCAATTTCGACACTTTGCCCCACTTAGGGGGCAGGATTGGCAGAAGCTGGGTAGACCAGAAGGCTCAGAATAGTAGATNCTTAAGAGTGCTATTTACCTTGCTGCCCCTGTCATTTCCTACAACAAATAGCTTGGGTTCTTTCTCTTGCTGTCCCTTTTTCCTTCCTCTTGCGCTTAGTTTAGTCTAGGACAATGCTAACCTGACTTATACATCTTTGCTTTTGTAGTGTATAGAATTAGTTCTAAAGATGGTAAAGACCGTAGTTTGTAGGTTTGGCTGGGCTCACAGCATCAGGAACACGATCCTTTCAGAGCCACTCATCCCATCCCAAGAGGAAGAGAAATGAAACTAAGCAAGATCTGAAAGAAAAGGGATTTGGCAGAAGTCTCTTTGTTTCACCTAAATTGCAGTTATGTATTTTCCCCAAATCATTATTTAAAATTCCAACCCCATTTTGGCCTGACTTTGGTATTTAGGCAGAGACAGTGACTCCCAGGCCCTTTGATCAAGATAACCATCCAAAGTTGTAGGCATTTTCCAGGCAGTCAGAACCCTTTATAGAGTTTGTGGTTACGACCCCCTATCTGTATCTGAGCCACAGGTTAGGATTTGATACCTGGCTGTGCTTCCATCAAAGTGTCAAGTCGTTGAATCAAGCTAAGCTCTGTGCTGTCCTCAGAACAAGTCCTTGAAAATCCTAGGCAGCTCAGTCTGCCACATTCGTGTTCTGATTGCCTGTGCCGCTGAAATTCCAAATTACGATTCAAGAGCATGCGGTCAGTTGAAGGACAAAGGGGAGGAGGGCGAGGAGGGCGGCTGGTCTGACCCCCAGATTACAGATCATCCCCCGTCGGATGGGGGATGAGCTCACTTGCTGTTTGTGCCACCTGACTGTGTGGGCATGTGCATGCTCCTCCTGGAACCCAGCACAGAGTTCTGGAAAATGCTTGTGACACTGTAGCCTGACCCTGCTCTTCCGACGCTCTGCAACGTCTCCTATTTGTTTTAACCTGTAGGAAGAAGGAGGATTTACAGATGATAATGACATTTCTAATCTGCTTTGGGTAAGCCTGACTCTAACACAGGTCTCCTCACCACGTGTAGCTCTCATCCTAGATGGTTCCCCTGGGCACCCCCCTCTGCTTGGTTTTCTTAGCCTGAGGGGAGATGTCACCTCAATCCAGCATGGAAAGCTATCCTGTTTCCCACCCTTTTTTTACATTTTATCTTCAATTGGAGGATTATTGCTTTACAATATTGGGTTGGTTTCTGCCATACAACTACAGGAATCAGCCGTAAGTATACATATGTCCCCTCCCCCTGGAGCCTCCCTCCCACCCCGCCTCCCCATCTCACCCCCCCCCAGGTCATCACAGAGCACTGGGTTGAGCTCCCTGTGTTATACAGCAGCTTCCCATTAGCTATCTCACGCTGGTCAGAATGGCCATCATCAAAAAAATCCTGAAATTTTGTTTCAGTCATGGAGAAAACGTGAAAGGCTTTAAAGAAGATAGTTTATATTCAATGTTAAAATGGTCCATGAAAGTCAGGGATCCCCTGTCTGAATATCTTCTGTAAATTGCAGTCATCTTGCCAATAACTCAGATACTGCACAGAATTGATTTGGTTGTATTTGCTGTGCTTGTGTGGGAATTTCTGTTAGCATCCTAAAATAAAACAAGTAGGAAGGACTCTCTTGGAAAGAGACTTGAAATTGCAATGAGTAAATTAGCTGTGAGAAAGAGCCTTGTTTTTGTCCTTCCCCTCCTCCACCCCGCTCTGATAAATCGTCTTTTTTCATCTCTAATCCTCTTGCTTTGCTCTATAGGAACCTGTATACGCTTCTACTTATTCTCCTGCTCTACCTGCTGCCCATAAATACCTGTCTTTTGTATCTATTAATCAGGTGAGGAAAAGCCTAAATGTATTAAGCCTCATTGCAATTTCTGAGTGGCAGGGAGAAACTTACTTCATTTGGGAAAGTAACTCCTTTGCTGCATTTCTGTGTGTGTGTGTGTGTAAATGTAATTACTTCATATATTTCGGGTCAGTCACCTGGAGGGCATAGCAGCCCACTCCAGTCTCACCTGGAGAATCCCATGGACAGAGGAGCCTGGCGGGCTACAGTCCATGGGTCGCAAAGAGTTACATGCGACTGAGCACGCACACACGTCACAACCTCGGCTCAGACCTCTAGGGAGACTTATGGTATTAATTCATCTCATAGTCATGAAGCTGGTTGAAGAGGAAAATTTCCCCTTTAATCTATGTTGAGGGTTTTTTTCTTTTTGACTTTTCATTTTGTATTTTATAGCTGATTAACAATATTGTAATTGTTTCAGGTGCATAACAGAGCAACTCAGCCATACACATATATGTATCCATTCTCCCCGAAACTCCTCTCCCATTCAAACTACCACATAATCCCTTAAGTTAATATTTTAAATTGAGTCAGGAGCCCAGGGTGTTTCTGGCTCCAGTTCAGGAAACAGATTATCTTGCTTACCTTGATCAGGTAGGAGGAGGTGGTGGAAGCACTCAGGGGTGTGGAAGAGACCAGGTGGAAGCTGTGGTCCTGATGCAAGCTGGCTGCTGTGGCGCTGTTGGCATGGAAACCACAGGCCTGCTTCCCCACCTTCCACCTTGTGGCACCATCTGAGCTCTACCACAAGGGAGTCTTAGCCTGGGCTGAGGAATTTGGTTAGTGCCTAATATGCAGTGATGTTTAAAGCTAGAAATACCAACGATTGGTTTTTATTTCCCTTGGAATGTCCCTGGGGTCAAAATTGTTAGAAAAAGTGGCAGCATCCCCTTTGCCATGACGCGCCCCAGGTGCTAGTCGTCCTTCGTCTGTGGGACCTGGTTGGTCACGCCGGTCTTAGGGCCCCTGTCTCGTCAGCTCAGGGGCCACGCCTGGTCAGAAGGCCTCTAAGGTTGTGACTGTTCTGTCCCTTCAGGACTAATAGTGACAAACTGGTCTTTGAGGGAGAGGCGCAGGATTTCACCCAGAGGGAGGGTCTGGAGGGTCCTCCTGCTTCATTTGGCATTTTCATAAATGGAAACGCCCCACTTCTTCTCCCGAAAGAGGCCTTTCTTGCTCTTGCCTTAACTCCCTTCCTCTGAAGTTAGGAGTAAAGGTCTATAGCAAACTAGCCCTGCATAACCAGCCAGTGTCCACTTCAAAAACGAGGATAAACTCTGGAGCAAACCTGCTGTTCCATCACTAAGCAGGGAAATAAGTCGATGTTAAACTGTATTTTTTTTTTCATATTTATTTGTTTATTTGGCTGTCTCAGGTCTTAGTTGCGTCATGCAGGATCTTTCATTGAGGTCTATGGACTCTCATTGTGGTGCATGGACTTCATTGCTCTGCACACAGATTCTCTTGTTGTGACTTG